>KN817608.1:1955-23708 GCA_000827495.1 Hypholoma sublateritium FD-334 SS-4 | reverse complement strand
GCAAGCAATAGTTGCTGCAAGGTTTTGACCTAAAAATAGTCTAAAAAAGTGGACTACATGTCTATTTTTCACCTTCCAGTGCTCCTATTCACACATTTAAGACATCATTTGAAAGCTACAGATGAGCTGATCCTTCCTATGCATTTAAATGTGGAGGGACAGCAATATTTAGGGAGGAATTGAGTGGTATATCTGCATGATCTATTTATGTGCCGAGTTTCTGATCTAAAAATAGGTACAAAAAGCAAAGTACATCCACTACCATCTTTCTGCATCCAATCCCAGCAAAAATGGGGGGATTAAGTTTATTTAATATTGAAATACAGGCATATGTACAGTGAAAGTGGCCATTCTGATTGCTTTTTTGGGAGTGTGGGAATATTTGATGTGCCCACCTAAGATCCAATCACAAGATCAGTGAGTTTCACTTTTTTGAGGTGTGGGGGAATTTTTTATGATGGCAAGTCAGCACAGCATAGGCATAGCTGCTTTTTTCAAACTCAGCTACATGCCAGCTGGTGCTGGAAAACATGCTGGGCAACTGCCCAGGTGTAGAAAGAAATTACTTTGGCTTTGGCTTGAAAATGGCTGTTGGGCAGTTGCCCAAGAGCTTGGGCAACTGCCCCTGTGGATACATGGGACTACTTGGGCAACTGCCTATATCTAATGCATGAGACTAGCAGCCACTGGTGAGTCAGCTGCGTTGATGGATTTGGAGTTGGTGAATTTCACTAACCCCAGGCCCACCTTTATCTCACACAACCCAGATCTTTGGCCATCGGTCATCAATCTGATCTTTGTAAGATCTGCAGATTCAATCTGATTCACATCAGATCACCTTGTTACAGCACGTGCCACATCTGATCACATCCCAATTGCCACCACAATTGAGCTGGATCTGATCACACCCGAGATCCGCAAGTTCTTGATTAAGCATGGGAGCGAGGAGGAATCTGCCTTCCTCACATCTGTCATTGGCAGTTTTAGCAAACTGGCTCAAGACCCGTCCACACCTGAGGAAGTGGACGCTGTGGCTCAAGCCATAGCTGACACATTCGGTAGCGCATGGGATGCCAACACTACTGAGGCTTGCATCGTCACGGAATTGAAACCCTGGTGGGACTGGGGCTGCAAGGACAATTTTGACCGGTACCAGATGTCACAGGATCCCACCGACTGGGCCACTTTTGCCGCTCTGTGAGGGAGGCAAAGCGCAAGTTCTTTGCTGCATGCATCAAAGAAGTTGCTATCACGAATAAGCGCCCATGGGACCTGATGGAGTGGGTCAAACAGTGCAAGAACCCTGCATGCAAGGCCATCCAGTACAATGGACAGCCTTGCCATGACCTTGAGCAGTTGTGGGATACCTTGCATGGCACCTACAATGCTGCCTCAGGGTGTCAATGCAATGTCTCCATCCTGCGCCAGCTCCTGAACTGTGAGGTCAGGGAATGGGTGCCTTTCTCGGCGTTAGAACTCACACAGGCACTCAGTGCTTGTGCGGGTAACTCAGCGCCAGGCCCAGACCATGTCATGTGGTCTCACCTCAAGTTGATTGTTGCATTGCCTCTATGCCTTGCAGGTCTGCTGTCACTGGCTAACTCCTGCCTATAGGTGGGACACTGGCCCCAACATTTTAAGGAGTCTGTGTTAGTGGTGATCCCCAAGCCAGGGAAGCCATCATACTCCACGCCGAAAACATTCAGGCCCATTGTGCTCCTGAACACACTTGGCAAACTCATTGAAAAGATGATTGCCAACAGATTCCAATTTGACATGATTGGGCTGGACTTTGTCCTTCCAAACCAGTTCAGTGATGTGCAGCAATGCTTCACCAAAGATGCTGGGATTTACCTTACACACTTGGTTTGCACTGGGTGGGCTAAGGGTCAGAAGACCAGTGTGATAGCATTTGACATCGCGCAGTTCTTCCCATTTCTCAACCACGAGTTTTTGCTCACAGTCTTACGATAACAGGGGTTTCCCACCATGGTGGTGAAATTCTTCGAGTCATATCTGGTTGAGAGGTTCACAGCATACTGCTGGAACAACTTTAAGTTGGATCCGAGACAGGTGGATGTGGGGGTGGGCCAAGGCTCTGCCCTCTCGCCCATCCTCTCGGCGCTATACATTGCACCTTTGCTGCAACTGTATGAGCTGGAGTCTCCTCACCTGGACACCATGCTTATTTCCTATGTTGATGACGGCACTGTCATCACACAGTCCAGCAACTTGGGAACCAATTTGGTTACCCTCAAAGGTGCTTACTCGATCCTGTATTGCCTATTCACAGCGTCAGGCCTTGCTCTGGAACATAACAAGACAGAGCTCTTCCACTTTACGTGTGCACATAACCCAGTGCTGCCCCACAAGTAGCCACTGTCTGCATGTATAAAGCTGGGTAGTTACCTAAGTAGAGAGATATATCCACAGCGGAAATTGCCCACTGGGCAACTCATGCATGCTCTGCCTGCCAAATGGCTACGTTTTGAGTGCTACGACGTGCCTTTTGCAGTGCTGTGCTTATTTGTTTGCACATTRATGYRCATCAAAAGCCAATGTGTGACCTYYTGCTTRCCTCTATTTACATTGTGCRGGCTCACTYATGYCATATTCTGGCCTCAAATCCAAACAAATGTAAATAATAGCCATCAGCCCAGGCCTAGCATGRGAATAACACCCAGGCYCAAAATGGAAGGCCAAGCWGGACTTTGCCAAATTTGGCCYAARTCCATCTTTTGRGCAGYAGCACATGAGATTCCAAAGTCATCKAATCWAGTTGATATCTAGCTGATAAAAGGCCYTTATYWCATTGTTTTGTGCACAGACCACTGRATTTCTTTCCATATACARATAGTTTATGAATTTTAKRGAATTTTDAAAAWTATTTSAWAATTTTCTGAGGGGGTCRATTTTGCAAATARRCRGCYGTTCAAAAATTCATTTTGCATTTTACCAAATAAGGAAGCCACCTACAGTRATGATTTTGGTATATTTGGATAGCTCTGAATTTTCTGCTAATTTAACAATTTTTTTCTCATTTTTCTATTTTTAGACTAGCTTATATAAGATCATTGCTGCCACATTAGGAAACAGTGGCAAGTGCCCATTTCATGTATGTGGAAGTGGGCCTTGGGCAACTGCCCTATGATGTATCAGTGAGCAACTTCCCAAGGCTTTGAGCAGTTTCCGCTGTGGATACATCCCTCTACTTAGGCAACTACCATGGGTTGATACATGAAAATAGCAGCCATGGTTGGCTGCCCAGCCTCAATCTGGGCTATACTTCTCTCTGGGTCTAGACGGTCCCCAGGTCACATGCTCCACCCGGATCACACCTGAGACATGCCGCGACCGTTTGACGCCCGCCATCAGGCGGCACCTGCCGACCGTCCCTGTGCCACGCGATGCCGCGTCACACCCGTTTGCGCCTGCTGCGCCGTGTTTACTCTTCACGCCGTTGCCTGCCGTCTGCCGCGCGCGCCGCACGCCGACCCGCTCGCTCATTGCCGCCGTTTTATTTCCAGATCCGTCTGCAATGCGGCCATGCCACAGCGCATCCACGGCGTGCTCGCCACTGTGATCGGCGACCTTCTCAATTGCTCCTTTGGGTTCGACCGACACATCAACACCGCCGCGGCCCCTCCCATCGACCCCAATGTTCGCGTCTGCGGGCCCATCACCGCCACTCTTGTCTTGCTCACCCTGATCTGCGGCCTCCTCTGCTACTATCTCTTCTTCTCGCACCACACACATCTCGCCATCTCAGCAATGGCCGACCCCAGCAACGCGGCAAACCGCCAAGATGTTCCAATGGACGTGGACGAGCAGGGCGGCTCCCTGCCCTTTCCGGGTGAAATGATGGACACGGGCGTTTGGCGGGAGCAGTTTCTAAATATGTGAGTTGCTTTTATTAGCCGTGGAACTGCTACTCACCGCGGGAGCATTTGTTCTTTCCAGTGAACAAGTGAACAAAGCCAAGCTTCAGGACTGGTGCCGCGGCTTTGGGCTGCCGTCATCCGGGAATAAGGACACCCTGAACAGGCGCCTGAGGGACTTCAGCGGGAATAAAGACAAGTGGGAAAAGTAAGCGCCGTCAACGTTAGATACCCAACAGTCATATCTAATCTCAGGTGCTACAAGTGTTGTCCCACGCGCCAAGCGTATGCACCGTGGGCCTCAAACTGGCCGCATCTCGAAGGCAACGTCGAAATCTCAGTCGGCGCGCCGAGCAGACGCTGTGTTCAGCAATCGCACAGCTCAGCCGCTCGCTCACCTGACGAACAAGCTGCCCACCTTAGCTCCAACGCAAAATCCGAGTGAGCGACAGAGAGTATTGGAATGGGTGAGCCCTTGGCCCCCCGCCTCACTGTTTTATATATATATAATGTCAAACTGACTTATGGTTGGCCGTATCTAGGCCGATAAGGTTGTTTGTGAATACCCGTACCTGAACAAGGAACAACGACTGGAGGCTGCAAAGGCGCGTCTTCAGAGGAACACCACGGTAAGTCTATTCTTGTTGACATATCCCACCTTGCAGGCTGTCGCTCACAATTTAAAAACAGCAAGTCGATCTCACAGGTTCTCGCCTGGCCGAAATTGTCGCCGGTATAATTACTGGTGCGACTGCGGCCCAGGAATCGCTCCCACCAAAGTCGCCACCACAAACCGACTCCAATTCCAACTCGGTGGATGTTCACATCGACGCCGCTCCCACACGTTCCCTCACTTTGGGTAACGGAACAGTTGTTACGTTCACTGCGGATGACGTTCCCGCACCCCCCGCCATATCGTTTGCGTCCTCGTCTTCAGGCCGAGAAGACTGCAAAAACGAAATAGCTTTACTCAACCGGATGTGGGATGACACGAGCGCTTTTTGGGGCGGATCGTCCATCCTCGAAATCAAAGGGAATCCTATTCCCATTATCTATTGGAGGGCAGTCTATTCACAGCGCGTGAAGGGGACCAATGGTAAAAGTGATCCCTCCTGGAAACCACAACAGTGGAAGGCAGTGAAAGGACATTACTTCGATTGGCGAGTATGTTTCTCATCTGTTTTATATGATGTTCCAAAAGGGTACTTTACTGAATTTCTTGACAGATAATTGTTGAGCGCCTGCGCCAGGGATCAGAGGCAGACTTCTGGCGGGAGTTTTGTGATAAAAAAACAGGCAAGCCAATGACCTACACAGCTATCGTCGCCAAATTGGCATCTATCCGCAAGATGGAAGATTCCCAATTGGTCGAAGAAGCGCACAAAGCCTATTCGGGGTCCAAGTTTACTGATGAGTTCCGATACAAAAAGCACGGCGTATGGCATGTCAAGACAAAGCCATCGCAGGTTGCTAAGCATTATCGAAGACTTCTCGGTATTTCAGATGATGTAGATAGTGATATTGACTAATGTACATAAGCCTGGTTATGCACATGGGCAACTTCGACCACATGCATAACATTTCTGAACGGGACCCCGATTCGGATTGAAGAAATCCTCGCGTGCTTCGGTGGGTTCATCATTCCAGGAAATCAGATACTTTACAATTGTCATGCTCGAAAACTCGGTGCTCCAGCCACCCCAGTCGCAGATGGTGCGCAGAGACCAGCGCCTATAAGATGATAGATACTGGCATCCTCCTCGTCTAAAAGAATGAGTTCCATATGGACTGGGATCAATGTTGATGTCAATCAAGTTGTTCCGAAAGATTTCAAGGAACTGTTGTGCAGTCTAAATTATCCAAAGTGTTATTTAATTGATGGGTCAATGATTTTTTAAAAATGTACCATTGGAGCATTATGTTGAGAGGCACGACCACCAGAGGCTATTTTTCGAAACACGTAGCCACTCGTAATGCGGCTAAGCTTGATCCACTCTCCCATTGCACGTACTGGGCAAAGATGCGCTTCTTCATCAGGCATATAATGCAGTACAAACGGTTTGATTTCTGGATCAATTGTTTAGATATGTGCTGCACCGCAAGTGGGAAATCAGACTGCTGACCTCCAAATTGATGTGTCTTGCGAAATGGCAGAGTGAGAATCATCCGAGAATCCTTAGGACCATTGTCAATAAGTTCAATATGACTGAACTCAATTCGGAGGACCTCGTCTACACGAAGAAGACATAGAAACGCGATGGTGTATATTGCTTGGGCTGCACTGCGGACTAATGGTCCTCCCCAGTGGTGAAGATCCTTGGCTTCACTTCACGTGCCAGCCTTGAATTGTGGTGCCTTCAGGCACTCCGGACGATGATTGTAATCATAAAGGTCCTCCAATATTCTCTGAAATTAAATTTCAATTGTCAGAAATTTGTCTAAGATAATAATATAATGTATCTCACCGGGGTGATAGCTCGAGCGCTAGTGGGCGTTTCACCGCTCTGAACCTGTCAGAAATATTTTAGTGCAGACCTTTGTATGGAGTATTCCAACTCACCTTACGTTGCCTGAGGCTGACCATGTATGTTGACACTTGCTCGGACACCGATGGGTTTCCAATTGCATGAGGTACGGTCCTGGAGCCCTCGACTTCAGGATGTATGATTTGCCACGGATAGGATCCAAGACCATGAATACGTCCAAATACATATGTCATGCTGGCTCTCATTTTCTGTGCATGGGTGTACGTTCCTCGAGGCCCCTTTGCAGTAGATTTTCCATCTAGCGCAATAGTATCACACCTGCCAAGGTCATTAAAAATGAATTAATAATGTGCATGCCACTGTTCACATAAAGATATTAGTACTTACTCATTCATAATCCAAGCAACGATGAGAAATGGTGTGTTAAACAGTGGCTTTGTGGACAGAAATTCCTCTCGATTCTTGATCAATTTCTTGTCAATCAAAAAATCCACGCAGTTGTCAACCAATCTAGAGAAAAGGAATTAAACCGGGCGTCAATAAATTTAGATGTGTACTATTACCGAAGGTATCCGCGCTCAGTATCATCGGTAACACTCTTGGATGCACCATTGACAGTCTTCTTCCACTGAGATATATTAGTCTCGTCGGTTGAATCGGACAGAGAAAAATCCCCCGTAGTCAAATCAGGTAAAGTTTCCTGTTCGCCTTCCATATCGGCCTGTATATAGTCTTGCTCATACTGATCTAGGTGCTCTTGACCGGTTGAATGCTGCAACACAGCCTCGAGACCAGCGTAGAGGTCAGCACCTAGAGAAAGAGGCGCCACTGTGGAAGGAGTTGGAGACATATTGATAAACAGATAGGTATGTGTCTACAATCGCAGCAATAGTATATTTTATACCTTTTTTACCATGTCAGCCTCAGGTTTTCGAGAGTCTAGGTACAATGCCAGCCACACAGCTGACACGTACTGATACATTTCATGTTGCAAGAAATACGTACATAATCTTACACTACTTACATAGATACACAGGCAAACACGGTATGTGGCTGGCTACCTCGATGTGCACATCTGCGTTTGCCGGACATCCTGGATGAGCTGCAGTGCCTCAGTGCAGGGTCTACACGCTAGCTTAGGCAGAATGGCGCAGACATGCGGCAAGCGGCGCGGAGATGCAGCGCGCAGAGCGAACGTGCAACGTGCGGCGCGAATATGTGGCACACAGCGCAAATGCGCAGTGCACGGCGCGAACATGCGAACATGCGGCACGCAGCTCGAACATGCAGCGCGGGGAACAAATATGCGCGCGAGTGGTGCAAACACGCAGCGCGCGGCGCAAACATGTGGTATGGCACATCCGCATACCAATACTCTCCTGTACAGGGCAGGAACCCGCGTCGCAAGGATGAGCTGCCCGAGCAGTGAGGATGCGGTTCTGCATCTTCATATATTTATGTAGTGTGTAACGTACCTTTTCTTGGCATCCTGCACATCCACCTGCATCCATATGATGCGCTTAAGGCCTTGGACACCAGTAATTGACTTGATCTGCACCTATGAATGTGCAGCATGTGTCCTCTGGGCTCCCCTGCAGTGAGGCCACGGCAAAAGATCCGGCAGGGAAAAATCCAGCAGGGCCGCGTCGAGCGGGCGCACATGCACTGTACCTCGTTCTTCGCCGCGTCACCTGAGGGTAAGACGTCACGAGCGAAGTCCAGTGGTTGCAGGCTGTGGTACCTACATACCTTGTCTTATTTTGTGAAAGACGGCTGAGGAGAGCGAAGGAGAGAGCACGATCAGTGATTAAATGATAAGATTCAACGCGTTGTGCGCACTGCCAAACAGGATCACGTGTTTGTTAATACATTTGTTGTTGAAGCGCGCGGCGTGCGCCCTCGCACGCCGCAGGCAGCGGCGGTGCACAATCTGCATATGTAACGGTTTGATAACGTGTGAGCCATGCATTTAGCCTGTTCATTGACAGTGGGACTGCTTTCTATCAGTTGGACTGTCCTGTATCAGTGACTGAACTGACAGTTATCAGCGCTAGAACTGGTAATTCTCGCTTCGACTGTCTTCGAAAACGTTTACCACAGCTTCATGTTCTGATGGCTAGTCCTGATGATCAATGATTAATAATAACATGGCTGGGAATTTTTACTCGCCTATTCTGTGACAAGTGTGCAGCCGTCAAAAAGACGTGTACAGCAAGAAATGTAGGACGTATAAAAAACATGTGCATGCATGCAGTGCTATGATAACCTGAGCACTATGTACTTAAGAAAAAAGATTAGCTTTGGGAGACTTCGAGCCCTCCGTCTTTCCCTCCCAGCAAGCTTGACCTCTTTTCTCCATTAATTTCTCACTAGAATGCTTGTTTCGTTTGTCGTCGGGGTGTGGCAAAGGTATTGTATCTTGTTTTCTTTGTCATTTCTTTTATTTGCCGTGCGCAGCGTACACCGTACACGGCGTGCGCACCGATTCTGCGCGGTGTCGGCAGCCCTTTTCGCACATTCGTCACTCGGCGCCCGTATGTGCAGTGGGAAATGCTGGCGCGAGCCTGCTCCTTTTCGGGTGGGCCACGGGCAACATGTCCCTCATGTGGCCCAAACATGTGGCACACGGCGCAGCATCGTGGTGGGATGAGCGCGCCCGCAAGTCTGGGGGAAACGCCGGTGCGTGCCCGTAGGTGCGCCTTAGATGGGGCGACGCGGCAGCCAGACGGCAGCGGCGGCAGCGTGGCAGGCTCGATTGGGCAGCGCGTCACACCATGACCGATGCGCCGCGACCGTGCTTTCGGGCGATCGCAGCTGTACTTCTTTCACCGACAACACCCCCCTCACCCCCAAGGTTATCTGGCAATACCTTGGGTTTTACTTCAACTGCAAGCTCCTCTTCAATGAGCACAAGGTATCGCCAGATATCCTTGGGGGTGAGGGGGGTCTCCCCCATGAAAGGAGCATAGCCCAGGTCAAGACTGGGCAGCACTGGGTTACATGTGCACATAAAGTGGAAGAGCTCTGTCTTGTTGTGTTCCAGAGCAAGGCCTGACGCTGTAAATAGGCAATACAGGATCGAGTAAGCACCTTTGAGGGTAACCAAATTGGTTCCCAAGTTGCTGGACTGTGTGATGACAGTGCCATCATCAACATAGAAAATAAGCATGGTGTCCAGGTGAGGAGACTCCAGCTCATACAGTTGCAGCAAAGGTGCAATGTATAGCGCCAAGAGGATGGACGAGAGGGCAAAGCCTTGGCCCACCCCCACATCCACCTGTCTCGGATCCAACTTGAAGTTGTTCCAGCAGTACGCTGTGAACCTCTCAACCAGATATGACTCGAAGAATTTCACTATTATGGTGGGAAACCCCTGTTATCATAAGACTGTGAGCAAAAACTCGTGGTTGAGAAATGGGAAGAACTGCGCGATGTCAAATGCTATCACACTGGTCTCCTGGCCCTTAGCCCACCTGGCGCAAACCAAGTGTGTAAGGTAAATCCCAGCATCTTTGGTGGAGCATTGCTGCACACCGCCAAACTGGTTTGGAAGGACAAGGTCCAGCCCAATTATGTCAAACTGGAACCTATTGGCAATCACCTTTTTGATGAGTTTACTGAGTGTGTTCAGGAGCACAATGGGCCTGAATGCCTTCGGCATGGAGTATGATGGCTTCCCTGGCTTGGAGATCACCATTGATATGGACTCCTTAAAATGCTGGGGCCAGTGTCCCACCTGTAGGCAGGAGTTAGCCAGTGACAGCAGACCCGCGAGGCATGGAGGCAATGCAACAATCAACTTGAGGTGAGACCACATGACATGGTCTGAGCCTGGCACCATATTGCCCGCACAGGTGCTGAGTGCCTGCGTGAGTTCTAACGCTGAGAAAGGCACCCATTCCCTGACCTCATGGTTTGGGAGCTGGTGCAAAATGGAGACGTTGCACTAATGCCTGGAGGCAGCATTGTAGGTGCCATGTAAGGCGTCCCACAACTGCTCAAGGTCATGGCAAGGCTGTCCATAGTACTGGATGGCCTCGCACACGTGGTTCTTGTGCTGTTTGACCCACTCCATCAGGTCCCATGGGCACTTGTTCATGATAGCAACCTCTTCAACGCACACAGCAAAGAACTAGCTTTGGCCTCCCTCACAGAGTGGCGGAATGCGGACCAGTTGGTGGGATCCTGCAACATCTGGTACTGGTCAAAGTTGTCCTTGCAGCCCCAGTCCCACCAGGGTTTCAATTCCGTGATGATGCAAGCCTCAGTAGTGTTGGCATCCCATGCACTACCGAATGTGTCAGCTATGGCTTGAGCCACAGCGTCCACTTCCTCAGGTGTGGACGGGTCTTGAGCCAGTTTGCTAAAACTGCCAATGACAGATGTGAGGAAGGCAGATTCCTCCTCGCTCCCATGCTTAATTGAGAACTTGTGGATCTCGGGTGTGATCAGATCCAGCTCAATTGTGGTGGCAATTGGGATATGATCAGATGTGGCACGTGCTGCAACAAGGTGATCCAATGTGAATCAGATTGAATCTGCAGATCTTACGAAGATCAGATTGATGACCGATGGCCAAAGATCTGGGTTGTGTGAGATAAAGGTGGGCCCGGGGTTGGTGAAATTCACCAGCTCCAGATCCATCAATGCAGCTGATTCCAGCAACGAGATGGCCAATGCTTGATGGTGCTGGACGACAGGGTCCCACACACTCAAATGGCAGTTGAAGTCCCCACCCATGTAGACAAGGGGTGATGGCGCCTCATGTTCCACGAGGAACTTGAGCCCGGTGTCCTTGCTGTCATTGTAAACATTGAGGAAGTTGAATGTGCAGCCTTGGCCAAACAGCGATATTATGAGGAGGTCGCAATGATCAAATGGATCGCGCCTCAAAGCTGGCCGTAGCGCAGCTAATCTCACTGAAACGTAAGCCATCACCCTTGGAGGGAGGCCAGGCTCAGGTGGGCGCACCATCATCGTCCATGCAGGGTTGTGTGGTGCGCCAACAACATCATCTCCCTCACAACTTACTGTTGAGGGGGCCATGCGGATCACTTGCCAAGCAGGTTCTTGCAAAAATATAATTTCAAAATTATTTACAAAATGATTCAAAAGAGAGTCCACCAGCAAAAGTTCTTTGCTACGTTGAATGAAACAATTCTAATTTTCCCATTTTCCTCATAACTCATTTAAGCTACGGGTGGGTTGTTAGAGCAACAAGGGCATGGACTTGGAGAGTTATGTGCCTCAAGATACTTTGCATCAATCCAAGCTCAATCGCAGCAATGCTTCCAGAATGGGCATTTCCCGTTGGTTGCTTTGTGGGCCCCCTTGCAGTTGACGCATTCATGACCGTCCTGCCGATGAGGTGTTTCGATTATGTGCCAGTCTGGGAGTCCCAGATGTCGAAGAATACCATGCAGTTGGAACTGGCTGGTGAGTCGCGTTTGGGGCGCAGCTTGTCCTGCAGCGCACTGGTGATGTCAGGGGCCAGCAGGGACTCACTGCACTCCTGGAAGTACATCAGTGAAACGGGGGAAAACTGCTGTGCCCTGGCAGATCACACAAATCTTGGGCAAATCACAAAGCCAAACATAAGCATATATGTCTCCCCAGCCATCGCATACAAATCACATACCTTGATGCGTGGTTGACAATGTCAAGGTAACTTGTGGGCCATTCTACATTCACTTTTTCACATTAACAAGGGTATAATAATTCATGTATTCAGAAGTTCAGATACCATAAGCTTTGTAAGATGATTGTCAACTCAGCTCAGCTAGCAGAGCATTTCCAATTTTTGACCGGCATCACATAGGTCAGATAAAGGCCCACTGCATTCTATATATTTGAAGACATGGTTTGGCAAGCCTTACCAGCCAATGGAATAATGTCACCATGCTGATAGGTCATTGGGTTATATATATCCATAACACTACCATATCGAAATCGATGAGTAATCTGTCAGTTGGGTTATATGTATATATCACTTATACTATTTCACTCGTCCCATAATCTGAGAGATCACAGAGATCTTACTACAGCGGAACAATGTAGACTACAAGCTATGCATGTTATCATCGTGTATGAGTAGTGCCTTCATGGAAAGCGGCTGCACCAATCCACACGCATGAGCTTGTTCAAAGACTGAACAAATGGGGCTGACCATGACAGCCTAGCGCATATGAAACACTGGAACAACGAGACAACAACAAGAGTGGCATCAATGAATAGTGGGCGAGGTTACATGAAGGGGCTTCATCTTCACTGAGTGATGGTAGGAACAACCTGCTGCTCGAGTAGCTTGGCGAGTCCATGCACACGGCGCTGTCGCCAACATCTCCGGCCTATGGCTCATTCGCCAACGATGTAGGGCAACTTTCTCCAGTGCACGCATCTAGGTGCACGTCAAGCGGCAGTGCGGGTGCGGCTACAGGTGGTGGAGGGGCAGCGGCGTGCAGAGCGTGCACCGGCACCGTCACCGGAGGCGCGCTCGGGCAAAGTAGGGCATTTGGGAATGCCGCGATGCTCGCTGAGGGCGCGCTGCAGAGGCTGTCTTGCGTTGCGAGGTCGCTGTCCTATTGATCGAGACCTTCGTCCACAAACAGTCAAATCTTATGCAGGTGCATGCACCGACACTCCTGCAGCTAAAGTACGCCTAGGTGAAAGTGTAACTATACCTAACCAATTGACAGCCATGAGCAGGACTCGGAGCATAGCGGTGACTGCCACAATTGGCAATCTCACATCTAAATCAGGAATTGAATTCTATGGAGGTGTGACTTCAGAATCATACTGTAAGATAACCCTACAAGGCCCAGAGATGGAACCAGGCTCTGAAGGCAGAATACCACATGCTCTTCACATTTGTTAGCTTATTTTCAACTAATTTTGGTCCAGTTCTGTAGCGCGTGCCACAATGATGGCACACTTTATCTTTGCCCGGCATGCAGGGAACGGACATACTGCAGACAGTTTTGTTTGCCCTCCCTGTTTTGCAGTGAAACAGGGTGAAGATGGTATTCTGGGAGAAGGAATGCTATATGTAAGTGTGCTGAGATATTTGAATTTCTATATGCTTATCATAGTTTGACAGCTGTTTATTTTTCTACAAGGGACGACAGCACGTGAAAACCACCCCAAAATGATAATGATGCCACTAATAATTTTCTCCATACATCTTCGCGGTTGGTCCATTCTTGACACACCATGTTCGGTCTCCTACCAGGTGATGTATCCCTGGTGAAAAGGAAATATGGCCTTAGTTGAAATAGACTTTGACCTGAGTGACCAGAACTGAATCGACGATTTTGAACAGCGGATGGACAATCTGCTGAATCAACTTGACAAAAAGGAGTTCAAAAGGTAAGAAATTTGCATGCTTTACCAATGCAAATATCTAACAAGCACATTGAAGAAGTACCTGTTTCTGTGTGTTTGTAACAACACATTCCAACCCCACTTCTGGGGATCTCCACGTGGGACCAAATCATTGTGGTGCAGCTCCGTTGGAAGAAGTAAGTGCACTTATCTCAAAATGTATTGCGTTAACACATAAGCAGGTCTTTGAGTTTCTTTTCCCACTGAAGTTCCAAGTGCTTTTGAAGCGTGGCGATACTAATATGCTTCATATCATGGCATGTGGTGCAGTTGTTAATATATCCAAGTCAAATCTTGCATTGCAAGCCTATGCTCAAAAGTAAGCAAACTTAATTTTACAGCTCTACTGGCTCTTAAAAGCATTTCCAGGGATTTCTTTGCATGTATTTATGCATACAGTCACACCGACTTCCAGCCATCATTATTGTTATGTGGTGCTCCTGCCACATCACATGACAGGCCATTTCCTCTGATTACATAAAACCACAATATGCAGGCCTAGTGCAGGCAAGTGCCATAAGCATGTGGAGTAATCACGTCTTGCCCTGGATGGTAGCCTCTGTTCCTACCATTCAACTCTACAGCCAACCAAGACCGGATAGCTCAGTGGTTAGAGCATTCACCTAGATTGGGAAGGTCCTTGGTTCAAACCCAGGTCTGGTTATATCATTTTTCCAAGGTCACCCAATTGCGTGATTCTAACAACTATGCTTCAACTTTGTTGAACGCCATATTGTGAATTTTTTCATTTATGGCTGCCACTCGTTAATACCAGTTCTTCAAGGTGAACCAAGTCCTTGGCTCCCACACCGGGATTTTTGAGTTCATTGGGCCGTTGCCTGGACAGCCAAACAAGCACCCTGTATTGTATAGGTGGTCCCACCCTTCTAAAGCACCATTTGGCAAGCGTCTCAATCCGCAGTGCCCCATCTGCAAATGTATCAACACAATTAAAGCTGTCCATGTCAGTGATGACTCATATACTGTGATTCACCAGTGCAAATACCTATCCAAAAATGGCAAGAAATGCAAATTCAGAGTGGTATACATGATGCCTGCAGGAGGAGAGTGGGTGTTGGGTCGCAAACCAGCTTGTTTTGAGCAACAAGAATCTTGGTTCAAGTTGAATCGGGTAGTTGGCACCAAGAAGAAAGCTGGCAAGTAGGGTAATAGCTTTCAATTGGGTATACTACATTATATATCCATTTTGTCATAGCACATATTTGGACATGTTCATAAGTGGGTCTGCAAAATCAGGCCTCAGGTCATAGTGTGTATGTAGTGCGCAACCAGCTTATATTTTACACCACCCGCAGTACTGTGCAATCTCGCCTCCCGGAACTGGGCTGGCCCAGCAACGCCCCACACGACAACGCGGAACAGACTACAGCGCTGCGAGTACACCTGTGGTGCCCATCCCCGAATCACACATTGGGCTCTCTTCACCAGCACAAGCATACACCCCATGGCAGACGCCGTTCAGTGTGGCAATGCCCACTGCGCTTGCCGCTCCGACCATGCGCCATCCTATTGTCTGCCACAGTCTGGACAGGGTCCTGATTTCTCTCGCGGGGTGTCACTGCCAGTGTACCCTCACATGTATGCATGCTCATACTGCTCAATCGGCAAATCTCCTCCTCATCCATGCACACTGACACCTTCAATTACATTCACCTCCATTGGAAATATTCCATCAGATACACCCTCCGCACTATTTGTTTTCTTGTCCGATCACCAATTTGAGGGGCGTCTTTGCATGGGCTTTCAACCCACCTGTGTACGCCCTGCTGCCCAAGTGATATCATACATCGTCCGCATCCGCGTTGAGAGGCTTGCTGTCGGGCAAGACATGAATCACAAAACACACAACCACTGTGGAGCGAGATTCTATCCCTAGATCGAGCGATGCTCTTCCTAGTACTATAAAATCTAATGTGTGCTCTGCCTTGTAGTAGCTAGCTAATGTAACTTTATGTCTTTCTCTTCAACAATACCCTGTGGTTCATTGTAAGGTAAGGGGAACTATTCAATACTAATCAATCAATTCAATCTAGCTTTCTTAGACTAGAGTAAAGAGAGATACAAGACTTTATGTTTTTGAGGGTTTTGTGCAGGAAGCTTCGTCGAGACTCAGCAATCCGCTTATTTTAAAATCGATCCTACGTCTGATCATCAAGCTAGCTCGTTGTGTTTCCACATTTTATGGTGTATGCACACTTCACTGTCTCCCACTCTGCAGCTAGCTAAGTTCTATTTGCCAAATCTTGCATTCAAAAATGTTTAACTGGTTCCTAGCTCCTTGTTTTGCTACCAATCGTCACTTCACACGTTCCTAGCTCATACCGCCTATTATCCAGTCCTACCCAATCCTTTCCAGTCCAATCCAGTCTGCCAATAATAGAGTCCCAGGCACTCTCCTGTCCAATATAAGCCCTAGGCGCTTTCCTTTCCAATTCCAATCCCTGATCAGGTCCCAGGCACCATTCCGTTTAATTTCCCAGTCTAGTTCTGTGAAGACAATTTATTTCTTATTTTTCCCTCTAGCTCGTGCCTGACAGATTGTTGTGGTTCAAGTTTAAGTTCTGAAATGGTTGCTTGTCTATTCCAAACTTCTAGCTAAGGTTTATATACTGTACAGAGTGTCTAGCTACGAAATGAAACGGACACAAGTAGCCGCTGTCTGCATGTATGAAGCTGGGTAGTTACCTAAGTAGAGAGATATATCCACAGYGGAAACTGCCCACTGGGCAACTCATGCATGCTCTGCCTGCCAAATGGCTACGTTTTGAGTGCTACGACGTGCCTTTTGCAGTGCTGTGCTTATTTGTTTGCACATTRATGYRCATCAAAAGCCAATGTGTGACCTYYTGCTTRCCTCTATTTACATTGTGCRGGCTCACTYATGYCATATTCTGGCCTCAAATCCAAACAAATGTAAATAATAGCCATCAGCCCAGGCCTAGCATGRGAATAACACCCAGGCYCAAAATGGAAGGCCAAGCWGGACTTTGCCAAATTTGGCCYAARTCCATCTTTTGRGCAGYAGCACATGAGATTCCAAAGTCATCKAATCWAGTTGATATCTAGCTGATAAAAGGCCYTTATYWCATTGTTTTGTGCACAGACCACTGRATTTCTTTCCATATACARATAGTTTATGAATTTTAKRGAATTTTRAAAAWTATTTSAWAATTTTCTGAGGGGGTCRATTTTGCAAATARGCAGCYGTTCAAAAATTCATTTTGCATTTTACCAAATAAGGAAGCCACCTACAGTRATGATTTTGGTATATTTGGATAGCTCTGAATTTTCTGCTAATTTAACAATTTTTTTCTCATTTTTCTATTTTTAGACTAGCTTATATAAGATCATTGCTGCCACATTAGGAAACAGTGGCAAGTGCCCATTTCATGCATGTGGGRGTGGGCCTTGGGCAACTGCCCTATGATGTATCASTGGGCAACTYCCCAAGGCTTTGGGCAGTTTCCGCTGTGGATATATCACTCTACTTAGGCAACTACCATGGGTTGATACATGAAAACAGCAGCCATGGTTGAAACGGAAACAAGACAAAATACATATCTACAGTCCATTCTAGACCTTGAACATGATGTGTACGATCTGCGTCGACTATTTTTGGTGGGCTCGTAGTGAGTCCCTCTCCTTTTCCTAGCTCCTTTTTCTTCTTTTTAACTTTCTGCTTCTAGCATTTGCAACTTAAGGACTTTCTTGCAGACGGTCAAGATGCCCTTCTCCCCAGCTCCATGCCCGCCGCCGCTTCCTCCATCTCCTACTCTTCCAAAATCAAACCTCGCCCCATTGTCAAGAAGGAGCCGCTCTTCAAGAACGAACCTCTTGCTACTCCTAGCCAGCCTTCCCTTGTCTCTGTCGTCCTTCCTAACCTTCCCTTCTCCTCTAAAACTTCTCGGAACACCCGATTGAAGGGTCGCGCGCCTTCCCTCTTGCCGCCTGCCACCAAAACCTCTGCATGTTCAAAAGGTAAAGTGCCTGCTACCAAGAAGGCCACCTCCAAGCAAAAACGCGAACCAACTCCTTCCAATGACGAGAACAAGAACGAGGATGCCAACAAGGATGACGAGGAGGACGCTGCACCAGTATCCGCTGTACTCATACATGCAGTATGGGCAGTTGCCATTTTATGTTGATGCATCCCCAGGGGCAACTTCCCAAGGCCTCTGGCAGAGGCATTTGGGGGGCATTTTGGTACTACGATGTAGACTACGTGGCCTGCATTGCAAGGCTGTGCTTGTTTGTTTGCACATTAATGTGCATCAAAAGCCAATGTGTGACCTCCTGCTTGCCTCTATTTACATTGTACAAGCTCACTCATGTCATATTCTGGCCTCAAATCCAAACAAATGTAAATAATAGCCATTAGCCCAGGCCTAGCATGGGAATAACACCCAGGCCCAAAATGGAAGGCCTAGCTGGATTTTGCCAAATTCGGCCCAAGTCTATCTTTTGGGCAGTAGCACATGAGATTGCAAAGTCATCTAATTTAGTTGATATCTACCTAATAAAAGGCCTTTATCTTAATGTTTTGTGCACAGACCACTAAATTTCTTTTCATATATGGATAGTTTATGAATTTTAGGGAATTTTAAAAATTATTTGATAATTTTTGGAGGGGGTCAAATTTGCAAATAGGCAGCTGTTCAAAAATTCATTTTGCATTTTGCCGAATAAGGAAGCCATCTATAGTGATGATTTTGGTATATTTGGATAGCTCTGAATTTTCTACTAATTTAGCAATTTTTTTCTCATTTTTCTATTTTTAGACCAGCTTATATAAAATATAGCTCCTACATTTGGAAGCCATGGGCAGTTGGCTAGGCCATGCATGGGGGGCAGGCCCTTGGGCAACTGYCCTRTGATGCATCACTGGGCAACTACCCAAGCCTTTGGGCAGTTGCCTCTGGGGATGCATCAACATAGTTAGGCAACTGCCCATACCTCATGTATAATTACAGCAACCATTGTTGGACGCTGACGGGAGCGACGACCCCGATGCTATTCATCCCCGGCCTTCTAACCTCAAGGTCGGCCGTCCCCCTAAACACGCTTGGTCTTACTCTGTCAAGTCTGAGAAGGGCGTCAATGCGCCGTCCTACGTTGGTTTTGCTGCCCGTGGCGAACATGCTCTTCCCGGCCCTCCTAGCGAGGAGGCCCTTAGTGTCGAGGACTTTCCCAACTTGGAGGAGTCCACCTATTTTGTACATCTCTTCTATTTCTTTTTCTCTTTCTTTGTCTAATTTTTCTCTTTCTTAGAATCCTTCTTGTTGCCACGGATGCAACAACAACTCCCTCAAGAACGGCCCCTGCACTTGCAAACTTTGCAAGTGGGGTGTCGGCTGCGCCAATTGCGTAAAATCAGGGAAAGCGCGCTGCACTTTCGCGCTCAACGCCCCCAAATTCCTTGCGGCAACTGAGCGTACATTTGCTATGAACGCCGTGCACTTTCAAAGTAGGTACTG
The DNA here is from genome assembly GCA_000827495.1 of Hypholoma sublateritium FD-334 SS-4. Classification (NCBI taxonomy): domain Eukaryota; kingdom Fungi; phylum Basidiomycota; class Agaricomycetes; order Agaricales; family Strophariaceae; genus Hypholoma; species Hypholoma sublateritium. Next base: position 4,469 of record KN817608.1, on the reverse strand, counting down.
ATTTTCATCTCTTTTCTTTTCCTTCTCAAAAGTTTTCTATAGATCTCTGAGCGAGTTTGAATCGCGTCAACTTTCACCTCTCCTCCGCTTGATACTTGTTCCAGCTTTGCATGGCGCAGCAGCGCGCTGCTTATGAGGAATTCTGGGAGCTCGTTGGTGCCACAAAGTTCATCGAAGCGACATATCCCACCATGCATACTATCGGCCCCTGTTTCCAGGATGAAGCGGCCCTCAGGAAATTCACAGGATTTTCGATGCAGGATATCAACCAGGCGCTCACCATCCTCAATGAGCTCGATCTTTTCTCAAAGCCTCTAGCGCCTTTCAACCATCCTCTGCCTTTCCTCCAGTCTCTTCTTGAACGGATGGCCGACCCAATCCCCATGGTCGAGGAGCCAGTGATTACAAAGAACGAGCAGATGAACGAGGACATTGATGATCCGCAAACCGCCAAGCCCACCTCTCCCGCTACTATTCCTCAAGAGGGTTCCTAGGGGTTTCTGGTTGTTTGTTCTTGGGGGTTTCGCGCGCATTTTTGGACTGTATATATATATTTTACTGTCTCCATCTTTTTCCTTCTACTATCTAGCATATGTAGTAGTTAGGATGCATCATTATAATATGCTATTTCTTGCTCTTTCTGATGTGAACTTAAGCAATCTTAGAATCTTTAACAATTCTTGTGTGAATTTGTGCAAAGATATAAACTTAGGATATTTTATCTCTAAGTTCAATCTTGTAATCTCCTGCTAGCTAGTAGAAATTTTAAAATTTCTTTCAGTAAACTTGGTTGCTAGCAGTATTTTACTATAATACTTTGTTCCTAGCTCCAAAATTCACTTTTATTATCCTCCTAGCTTTGTTTCTTTACGTGCTAGCTTATTGAAAATTCAATAATTTCCTCCTAGCTCCATAAGTCTATTGACTCCTCTCCCCCCAATTATAAATATCAACTGTCCTCAGTTGCTAGCAGATGAGATTTTGTCTTTTTCACACTTATGGCCCAACCACAACAAGATCCTCATATGGGCTCTGATTTAGTGAACTATGTTGGTCTTGTTCACAAATATTGCGCCCTCATGGAGAGCGGCGCGTCGTTTGTTGCATGTAGTGTCGCTGCATTGGCTCTCGCGTGTCACTTTGTAAGTGTTATTATCGAGCTAGCTCATTGTCTTACTGAGCTAGCTGCAGTTTCGCGTGCCTTTTCACCTAACCGACCTACGAGAACATCTACCATTACACAATCTCCTAGAAGTTGTGATTCTGCTCGAATCACTTGTACTCACAGATTGATCATTTGGTTTTTGCAAGGCGCATCTGTCTTATGGTTTGCGCAATATGCGTTCCATGATGCAGGCCTCATCTGAACTCTAGACCCACCTTTTCTGAGGTGTGTTCTGTCCGAATTTTCTGTTTTTCCCATCTCACATCTTCCTAGGACATTTTTACTTTGTCCGCATCATAGCTAGCTCTAATAAATTCATGTGTTATTGCAGCTAGCTGCTCTTTAGTCCCATGGATTTTGTTGCTGCACTCTATATATTCGACTCTGAGCCCTTGCACTCATATTCCGTTATGTCTATCAACGAATGTCGTAATTGAGTAACTTTTTATTCTGGAATGCTCCAACATGCAACACGCGCTATTAAGCGATTGGCCATTGGATCCTCATGCCCCTTTGCAATTCGTCATTCAGGTATCTGAACATGCAGTACTCTATAACAACTTGCTAGCTAGCTTCTTTGCTAACTTATTTTGCAGTTGTCAATGTGTTTACAGCCATCTGACGTTACTAATTGGACTCTAGGATATCTTTGTTTCGAATTGTACTTCCACGAAGTACTTATATGGATGTTCCTAGGAACCAACGACGAAATCCATCTGCTCAGTCCGGCCGCAATGGACTTCCGTTTCCTTTTTGAATCATTTCAAATTCGGCAACATGTCCTCCTTGTCCCGGTACGTGTTTTCTCTGTGTTCTTTTTACCCCAGTCCTAATTCTGGTGTTCACCTCCCAAGCCCGTGGAAATGTAGTACTATATTTGTATTTTGTCAAGGATTGTAGCTAGCTAGCTCTTTTGCCTATGTACAAGTTGTACCTTTGTGTTACAACCATGGCTGCTGTTTTCATGTATCAACCCATGGTAGTTGCCTAAGTGAAGTGATATATCCACAGCGGAAACTGCCCAAACCCTTGGGAAGTTGCCTAGTGATATATCACAGGGCAGTTGCCCAGGCCTACCCCCACATGCATAAAATGGCCACTTGCCAGTGTTGCCTAACGTGGCAGCAATGATCTTACATAAGCCGGTCTAAATATAGAAAAGTGAGAAAAAAATTGCTAAATTAGCAGAAAATTCAGGGCTATCCAAATATACCAAAATCATCACTGTAGGTGGCTTCCTTATTTGGCAAAACACAAAATGAATTTTTGAACAGCTGCCTATTTGCAAAATTGACCCCCTCAGAAAATTATGAAATATTTTTTAAAATTCTATAAAATTCATAAACTAT
>KN817607.1:148562-169829 GCA_000827495.1 Hypholoma sublateritium FD-334 SS-4 | reverse complement strand
ATCATTATTGATAAAGTTATTGACTAAAGTAGTTTGACAGCAATACATGTACACTGACTTGACTGTTTCATGGTCAATTCTTCTCGGAATCTTTCGGTAAAATATGCGTTGGAAAGGCCTTTATTAGGGCTATCCACCCCAAAAGRTCTCATGCTTACAGCATTATTTGTTACAAAGTTATTGACCAAGGAAGTTGCACAGCAATACATGTTTACTGACATGCCTGTACTGTAGTCAATTCTTCTTGGATTTTATCGGTGAGATATTCAATAGAAAGGTATTAATTAGACCTATCTACTGCAAAAAACCGCATGAAGAACAAATTATATTCCACAGAGTTATTCATTGATGATAGGAAACAGCATGCATCATTTGATCATTCATATCAATTGACAACATTGATATACTACCACTGTTATTCCTCCTACCTAACTCAGTCAGTTATGGGCCAATTCCTTGGATGTTTTTTTGTGGGCATGCATATTTTTAAGGAGAATCTAGTAGTATCTAGCTTGGGAGGAAATGCATTTTACATAGAGCACTGTGTGCAACATACTGATATTTTAAGATTCCTGCTTGGAACATCTATTAGGAGACTCCCTGCACAGTTAGCCATTCTCTGTAGTATGTGGGGGTCTATATAATCATTGTACTTAACCATTTTACTCACTGTATTGGCTCCAGTAGTTTGGTTACTGACAAGGTAAATTGATATTTACATGGGATCATGTTTCCAATTATCAATAAATAACTCTGTGGAATATAATTTGTTCTTCATGCGGTTTTTTGCAGTAGATAGGTCTAATTAATACCTTTCTATTGAATATCTCACCGATAAAATCCAAGAAGAATTGACTACAGTACAGGCATGTCAGTAAACATGTATTGCTGTGCAACTTCCTTGGTCAATAACTTTGTAACAAATAATGCTGTAAGCATGAGAYCTTTTGGGGTGGATAGCCCTAATAAAGGCCTTTCCAACGCATATTTTACCGAAAGATTCCGAGAAGAATTGACCATGAAACAGTCAAGTCAGTGTACATGTATTGCTGTCAAACTACTTTAGTCAATAACTTTATCAATAATGATTCTGTTTGTATGACACCTTTTTGTGGTGGATAGCCCTAATCAAGGCCTTTAAAACGCATATTTTACCGAAAAAAACCGAGAAAAACCGAGCATATCATAGGCAATGTATTGACATACACAAGATATTTTCACAAAGTCAAATGTGCTTCGGTAATTCTCAGCCCCCCCCCCCAGCCAACATTACATCATTTGCACCAAGTTAAATGTGCTTCGGCACATCTTGGAGTTTTAATGGAAATAGTATATTGTGTGCAGTAAGTTAAGCATTCTTTGGTAATTCTCAGTCTTCCACTGCAACAAATATCACATTATTTGCACCAAGTTAAATGTGCTTCAGAAATTCTCGGGGGCCCATTAGAGTCAAGTTTACATTGTATGCACCAAGTTTAATGTTGTTTGGATATTCTCGGGCATCTGCTGGAGGCAATACTACATTGTTATTTTACAATCTCTTCATGCTTTGCACCCAAACTATTTTGCTTCGCATGCAAAACACTCCGCACCCGAGCCATATTATCTCGCAACTGAAGCACTTCACACCTGAGCTATTTTGCTTTGCAACCAAAGTATCTTGCACCCAAGCCATATTGTCTCGCAACTGAAGTACTTTGCACCCGAGCTATTTTGCATCGCAACTGAAGTATCTCACACCTGAGCCATATTGTCTCGCAACTGAAGTACCTTGCACCTGAGCTATTTTGTCTCGGAACCAAAGCACTTCAGGTCCAAGACAGATTTCTTTGCATGTGAAGTACTCTAAACATGCACCGAGGTTGTCAAGGTTGCACAGCAGAAGTCCATATTTAGTAATAAATTTTCAAAAAGGGACCTCCGAACAAATCCATCATTTACCGAAAGGGACACCTGAGATGTGCTTGGATGTGTGAATGAGGCATGCGAACAAGACTTGGTGACTGAGTTGGGTCATTTGGAAAAAAATGGCCCGTTATGTACGTGACATTGTTTGTTCCCATTGCCCCTGTTACTGATGTGACATATGTTGGTTGCCATTGATGGCAACTGTCACCATTAATGATGGGACATTGTAGATCACTGATGAGTCATTATATACTATATAGGGTAACTATCCTATGTGAACTATCCTATGTGGAAAGATGGTAGAGGCTTGGGAACATAAAACTATCAAGATTTTTTGGTTTGTTTGGCCCTGGAATAAATCCACCTGGTAAAACATGTCACTTTTTGTAATGAACATCAGGGGCATAATTGAGGATAACCCAGATATATATCCAACATTCAGATGCTTTGTTTCAATATAACTGTGCTCCATCCATTGATAAAAGAAGCATCATATCTCCTGAAGCAATTTTCTCATCAATATAGAGTTGAAGGTAGTCTAAACCATCAAAGAAATCTCGGTATGGTGATTTTCTTTCTCCTTCATTTGTAGTTAATTCAGCCAAAATCTTCTCTGTATATTCTTGATGATACTTGAGGCATGCTGCACTTTCTGGAGATCGCCAAAGTGCTTGGAGTTGGGGTGCAAGTGGAATGGTATGGAATTGTTTCTGTGGAATATTTGTATCTGTATAGGCTTCATACCGTGATTCTCCACAAGTTAGGCAAGTATTCCTGTCTTCAAATGGCCCTGTGAAGCCAATACAAGAATTTATGCACATGTCGTGAACCATTGGAGTGATTCCTGTCAAATTTTCAACAAGCTGCTTTGCTTTATAATGTGACAAAATTTCTTCATTTGGAAAACGAGCCGCCGACCCGTGCTTCGCACGGGGGCTCAGCTCTGCGCGCCAGCTTAGTACGCGCAGAGTAGTAGTTGACGTTTCACAGTATGCATTCAGTTGGAGTAAGAGTGAAATAAGATTTATAGAAGTACAGATATATAGAAGTACATAGGATACAAACATATTCAAATTTGGTGATGAAAAACGAAAAGTTCGCTTAATTTTTCTTCAATTTTTTGGATGGAGGACTGTTTCGTGTCACCGGCATGGAGTCACGGCTGGCAGTTGTTTTGGATGACGTCGTCACCAGTTCGGAAGATGGAGCCGTGACAGAGTTGGAATCGGCAACTATTGTCGATTCAGCTTGGGAAGAAGGTTGACGACGTTTTCCATAACTGATCAATCGTTTTGCAGTACCTGTGTCAGTATCGGCTTTGTAGAGTAAAATGTGGGAGAGAGTAAGGGTTACATTGGATATTCAAATATGTCTGGCAGTACGCACCTTTGTCAAGAACATTTGGGAAGGTGTTGCTGGCAACACCAACACCTTGTGTGCCAAGAAAGACAATGTTATCGACATTGATGCCGAAGCGCGTGATAGGTCGATTTTCGGTTGGTTCAAGAGAGTTGACTTCAAAGGAAACATCGGACAACAGACCCGTAACAAATGCATACCGTTTGTTGTATGGGACGGGTTTAGCGAGTTTCCATCGTGGCGAATCCGGGATGAGACAGGAAATTGGCGTGATAATTTTGTTGCTTTGATCAGGTTTGGTGAGTGAGATGTAGTGTTCGACATCGAGGTCGAACGTTCCCCGTGCTTTGTCGCAATTAACAGCTGCACCAGCTATGTGGACATATGGTTGGTGGCAGGGATCAATGGGAAACGCCGAGCTGTCAGCCTCACAGTCGGACAGGGACACGGCATCTGTGAGACGTATAATCTGTCCACAGTGTAGAAGTTGATCAGGAGATATTTGAATCAACATATTGATAAGATTACTTTTTGAATGTCACCAGTGAAGGCATAGCGAGGAGGAGAAAGCTTAGTCGGATAGCTTTCAGTACGGTCGGGGTCGAAGCATGCAAACTGCAAGGAAGGTACTATTAAAGAACAATCAAACGAAGCCGAGAAAGTCATACCGTGCACTCAATATGATATAAAGCGACATCATTGAGGCCAACATTTAAGTTTGTGGTGTTGAAATATGCAAGAACACCTATAAGTTGCTCGGACGAAGTTCCAAGGTAGATTTGCGCATCAAGAATTAGCTTCTTCGTCGAATTCGGCGCGTGACGTGGGTTGCCAATGGCCGCAATAGCACTGAGCGAAGCATGTCCCCCAAGGCCAGTGTCTGAAGCTGTAGACATGGGGAATGGCGATAGCAGTAGTTCGTGGTCAGAGAGAGAGAAGCAGGTGCAAATGAGACCATGACGATAATGTTTCAGTTAACGGTGTATTAATAATTTGGTACAACGACAAAAACAGAAATTACATCATTTACAGGAGGACTTCTTCATAGACTACATTACGCGTCTCTAGTTCTGCAGTAGGCAGAAGAATGTGGATGTTTGAACTTCTTGTCGCTCGTGAGAGTGCGACATACAGTTGACCGTGAGCAAACACGGGAACACGGAGGTCAATTCCAACATACTTGACAGATTGACCTTGAGCTTTATTGATAGAAAGCGCAAATGCCAGGCGAACAGGGAATTGTCGTCGTCGGAGCCGAAAGGAAAGGTCGGCATTGCGAGTGGATGGTGTCAAGCTGATGCGGGGAATCAGCGCAAGTTCTCCGTCATGCTCACCACCAAGCAGGCGCGTTTCGAGTATTCTATCACCCATTCGAGTGACAACCATACGTGTGCCGTTGCAGAGGCCAGAAGATGGAGATAGGTTGCGAAGCAAAATGACAGGACATCCGACTTTGAGATTAAGCTCGCCTGGTGGCATGCTGCCTGCATTGACGGAACGTAAGAATTCAACAGGGAGGTGATTGGAATTGTCGTCCGGATCAGCACCTGGCTCGTGGAGCACTTGATCAGCACTGAAGCAGGTGTGGGATACACCTGACAATCTGTTCAGAATATCTTGGTTGAGGTCGGCAACATCAGCATTTCGAGGAGCCAAGATCATGCGATTGAGGAAATATTCCGGCGGAGGTGGGGGTGATGTGTCGACTGCAGGATAAATAGCACCAATGAGGGATGACACGGAGTCGACAGACATGTTGCTAGGAATTTCGATGGAGGATGAATTTGAAGATTTCATGTTGCGACCGTTGCCCACTTCCAATAGCCATCGAGCAAAGTGGCGAGTATCGGTGGCTCCTTGTTCGAGACGCATATTTTGACGCAGGTGAAGGATCTCGATTGAATTCCACAGGTAGGAACTCTGAATGGAGGCGTTGACAATGTCCTCACGGGAACCTCTGGGTACTACCGGCAACGTTTGCAGAAAGTCACCCCCGAGAACTACTGTCAGCCCACCAAATACCCGGTCACAGTTGCGGATGTCACGAAGTGTACGGTCGACAGCTTCAATAGCATGTCGGTGTTGTGCGCTGACCTCATCCCAAATGACAGCTTTGGTCGCTTGCAAAAGATCTGCCAGTTGACTACGTTTGGAGATGCTGCAAACAGAGCCTTCAGTGAGCGAGTCAATCGGAATTTTGAACAGGGAATGCGCTGTTCGACCACCACGGAGAAGGAGCGCAGAAATTCCAGATGAAGATACGCAAAGAATGATATCGCCGTCGCTGCGCACTTTTGTGCATGTAGTATTATATACGAAAGTTTTACCTGTACCCGCGGGTCCATGGAGGAAAAATGTCTTGCCGAGGTTGTCATCAATGGAAGCAATAATGAGATGATACGCTTCTTTTTGGTCGACGTTTAACTGCTGAAGTCGGCTTTGCCATTCGCAACGTTCAGCATCTCGGTCATAGTTCAACTGCTCAGCAATGAGAGGATTGACAGTAAGAGTAGCCCAGTTGCGCAGAGGTTGAGGCATGGAGGGCCAGTTTGCCAGGGAGTATCCAGCATCACGCACAATTTTGTCAAGCAAAAAGAGGCCATAGTCGTAGATGTCATCCTCGGTTGGATTAGGGAAAAGCATTGCTCGCAACTGATGTTCAAGATCATCGCATATCTTTGAACGGAATTCCATCCAGAGATCGCCAGGCTTTGCTGGTTCAGCGAAAAGAAGCAGCGTGGCAAAGAGGTGACGAAGACGTGTACCAGTTTGCATGTCGCACGCTTCCTGTAGGCATAACCGCCATTCGCCGTCATCTTCTAGCAGACCTCGCGCGAGGCAGGCCGCATAGAAAGTGGGTTCAAGATCTGGTTGTCCAGGTATACGGCGAAGGTCATCAAATGAAGTCGCGCCTTTAACGACAGTGAGCAGTGTACGGAGATAGAACTGTTCACCGGCAGTAGGTTTGATGAAGTACATGCGTCCCAATGCGAAGCGATTCTGTCGCAATTTCCACTTTCGGAGCACATTGTCGTAAACAAAATGCTGCGGGAATGATTGGTAGGTGTATTTGCGAGCTTCAATGCCGAGTAGACCACAATCTGCATTTGCCTCGAAGAATGCGGTTAATGTTGTTCGTTGATGAGCTCCACGTAGAAGTACAGCATTCAAGTTATCATCAGGATTAAATATTACCATGTGATGACTGGGTAAATGCACTTGCAAACGAACGACATTCGGAATTTGCTCATGAAGGCCAAATTGGTAAATACGCCAGGCACCGACATCCGCCGAGGCATATTGACCTTGCTTGAATCGTTTGACTTCGTTGCGTTCAGAGATTTCAAATGATGCACGATCGGGACCTTTCTGAATGTATTTGAACACATATTTGAAGCTGGCAAACGAAGCAGCACATTCAACGTTGATATGGCAATCAAATAACGCGCTGAAGAATGGACAGTAGGAAACAATCCATCGGTTGTCGATTGCGACGTTGTTGACCATGTATGCACGGCCATCGTTCGGACGATAGTAGAGCGGGTATCCGTCGTGATCCATCGTAGTGAATGGCTGAAAACTTTTTGGAAATCCCTTGCAGCATTTTCCATTAACCATGCATGGTGCTTCACGGTTCGCTGCGCCGCAAGGTCCATGCACCATGTACTTCTTCACGGTTTCGAATAACTTGGGTTCCGTTTCCGGATCTGGCCAATAAGCGCGGATACAGGAATCGATGTTTTCTGGCGTTTGCAACTTGTACGGCTCTTCGAGAAATATTAAACAATGCATATGGGGCAGGCCACGTTTTTGAAATTCAATGGTGTATACGTACGCCGCCGTGGAGCCAAAGACACCATGTTTGTAGATGTAGTCAATGATTTCTTTCTTCTTCATTTGAAAGACACGTGTAACCAAATCAGGGCGGTCGAACGCTGATTGTCCTGGCAAAAGTTCACGCGTAATTTCGGGCCATTTGGGGTTAGTGGTAACAGTCATGAAGATGTCAACTTTGCGGTAGAAGCGTGCAATGGCCATGGAATCCTGAAAAGCTTGATTCATGTGGCGAGGTCCACCAGTGTAACTGGACGGCAGAAAAACACGTTGACCGAGATCGTTGAGGTCAAGGTTGTCATTGTCAGATGCGACTGCATCTTCAAGGTTGTTGAATCTAGCAGCACGGAAAACGGCCTGATTGTTCTCAATGTATTGCAGCCTTTGTTGGTCAATCGATGCGAACATGTCAACAACATATCGCGTAAAGAGCCGGCCTCCTCGCAGAAGCATATTGAACTCTTGCGGGCGGTAATGCATGCGATATGCGACATATCGCGCGAGAGTGAGTCGACGGGATGCAGTAGCAGTGTGGGATTCATCAGGTACATCTAAACCACGTTCCGCACGTTGTCGATTACGTTCAGTCCGTCTTCCGATGCGGCGCATACGGTCATTCGCTGTCTCGTGAAGCCGTAGTTCAGGATACCACCCGTTCTCGCCATGAGGAAAGAGAAGCGGGTACTGCAGCGGAACGTAGCTTGGGTGGAGATCACTAATGCGTTGTAGAGGGCCTGAGCGCAGACGCAAAATGATATCGCGTGGTTGACTGGAATTGTCATCGGGAAGAATAACGGCGACATCGTCGGCGGTGGGCAGGTTGTACGTATGACGATTGAGGCCTTCACTGAGACGCAATCGAATATTGACATCATTGGCAGGATTATAGTGACGCAGAATTTCGTATGCATGTCGATACAGAGGCACATATTGGTGATTCGCATTCAACATTGTCTGCAAATTGTCGATGACGTCCGCATCGAGATCTGTGTTATTCGCAATCCTGTGTTCGAGGGCGTTGCGTGGTTCATAGAGATAAAGTTGAGCATAGCGAGGCGGATGATCTTCATCAGGTACCAAGGCACCCGAGCGATGGTATAATTCGCCGCAAATTCTGAACACAGGGGGAACAGAATAATCTTCTTGTACTCCAACGGAGGTGAAAGCGAAAGCTCGATTGTACATCCACATATCCTCGCGAAAGTTGATCGCCCGACGTTCGTTTGATGTCATAAGAATACGTAGGATATCAGGTGGTGGTTCAAGTACAGGAAGTTGCACTTTTCCTTCGAGACAGCACAACCCAAATATCGGACACTGTATAGAGCTAGTGGACAATTTCTCAGCAAGCCAATGAGAAGCGCCGCAGCTAGTGCAAATAACATTCATATGACCAAGATCATGTCGTTTGGGAGGCTCTTGATAAGGATGCCGAGCAGCGAGAAAGAGGTCTTGTGCGGGCGCAATATGGGCAGCTGTAATAGTAGTGAATACAACATTATTGATAACGATTAGTGGTATAAATGCTACTAACATTGTGTACGTTCCGTTCGCTCACGCGCCCGTCGTCGTTGCTGAGCAAGAGAACGTTCGTTACGCGACAACGTATCATCACCCGCTCGCCGACTTTCCTGCTGTCGTGCCCGTCTACGCCGTCGTTGACCCGAGGAGCGTGCTTCAAAAGATGCAGCGGTAGATGTAGATGGAGGAATCATGATTCGAACTGAAGACAGAAGATGTTTTATCAAGAAAACAAACAAATTTTTAGGAAGAAAATAGTTGTACCTTGTGCACGCTCTCGCGCTCGCCGGCGTTGCTGAGCAACAGAGCGTGTATTACGAACTTCATGTTCATCGACCACTCGTTGACCTTCAGTCTCTCGAGCACGTTCCTGTTGTTGACGCACAACGCTTCGCACTAAAAAGATGTTTAATATAGTCAATAATCAACAGTAATGAAACGTTACTGACATTGCCATGGATGTTGGTGTATTTGAGTTGCTTCAGAGGAGCCAGAGCGAGATTGAATATTCTTGAAAGACAGAACATAACACTTAATAGGCTGATAGAAAGACAAAGTGATTTGAATATACCTGCGAGGACTCATTAAAGGTATCAATCATCACATCGTCTGATAGCAGTGAAAATCGGTCCATTGCACGTGTGTGAGGGCGAGACCTGTTACAGATAAGTTGAGAGAGTCAATATCCAAAGCAATGTTGCAAACATGTTGGCAGAGAAGGTAAGCAGATGAGAAATGAGGGTAGAGAACGAAAGAAAGTGGTTGAGGTTGAGTGAACGCGCAAACGTACGATGTCTCGGTTTAAGCGTTTATGACTAAAGCTTGTGACGTCAGCTTATGTCCGCGGTGTAGGAAAAATGTCGTTTTATTACCCGTGCTTCGCACGGGGCACAACTCTGCGCGCCAACTTACGGCGACGCGGCGCGTGAGAGTAGTATGCCGTAGTCAAGTTGCTGAAATATGAGAACAGGGATTGAGATGAGGGAAAGTAAACGTTTATGACCAATGTTTGTGACATAATTTATCTTCGCGGTGTGGGAAAACTGTCGTTTTATTATATAGAGATGGCGCTTGATTGCATCACGCATAGCATTGTAAGTGTGTTGAGAAGCATTGTCCACAGCAAGAAATAAATCAAGTGAGAGACGCTCTGTGGGATTGTCGACAGTTAATGGTGTAGTTGGTGGGTTGCGTATCTGGTCAATAATATCTGCATCAAGATTAGAAAAATGATGGTCAAAAGAGGCATCCTTTAATGCTGCTATGAATTCCCTGGTAATCTTTATGTCTTCTATTGCTGGAATAAAGTTTATAGGCTCATTAGGAATATCCTCATCCTCAAGATCATTTCTGTCAAGATTGGCATCAGGGGCCAGGGGGAGATCTTGACTACTAGTAGTCTACTACCAGTATCTTCCACATTTCTTACAGGCATATCCTGCTGAAATATGAGTTTCAGAAGACAATTATGCCCTTCATAGAGACTCAAGAAAGATGATTACCATGTCAGTGTCAAGATCCTGTAAAGGAGCAGATAGCAAAATGTTCTAGAAACAAAGTCATCATTCAATTATAAGTTTTCCACATCTTTGGGAGGCAAGTTACCATAGCACCATGGTCATCCTCAATTTCCAGGGAATAATATGGTAATCGCATGTTAGCTTGAGCTTGCCGGACTTGTTCCCTTTCCACTCCTTGATGGCGCATATATGTTGAGTATGGAGCCATCTTTCCTTCTCCAAATTCACCGCCACATTGTGTACATTTGCATAAGCGAGGGGGCCAATGTGTGCTCATGGCAGATATCTGACTAAGAGTGGATATTTCTGATTTTTGATGATGCTCACAGGAATCACCCCGGCAAGTTGAGGTTTTCAGGTCACCTCAAAACCCCCGAAAAAACTTGATCTTTTTAGGAAGTAGAAGTCTGGCCGAAAATGTGTAGTAAAATATTAATTTAGGGACATACTATATGTTGACTTCAATTAGAATAATCAGTCGGGTTATATTTCTAGGTCAAAACACGACTGAAAACCTGATTGTCAGTAGCCTGGAAAACGGAGAATAATAGTAAAGCTTTGTTTCTATTTTAAGATAAACAATAACTTTGAATATCGTGTGTCCCGAGAACCTGGCAAAGGCTATGATTTTTGACTATTGTTTTTTCCATGCCGAATTTCTTAATACTATCCTAGTTCTCGGCAGACCCGAAATTGTGCCTGAAGTTCCAAATTTATCCTATTCTGAAATGAATTGCACAAAAGTTTCAGTACAATACAAATTTAGATTTTCAGTACCCACCGAAAATAAGGATTATATTGAAAATTTCGGCAGGGCAGAATATTTAGCTGAATCTCTTCATTTCGGCAGGGTTCTCAGCTGACATGAAAATTATGTTTATTTTCCGTCATAAATTTGATTTGAATCTCTTGTAACTATGTATATTTTATTGTGTGCTGAGAATCAAGTTTTAAGTCAAGCTTTGAGGCGGAATTCTAACGCAACTTGTTATTCAAATTGAAGTCAACATATGGTGTGTCCTTAAATTAATATTTTACTATGCATTTTCGGCCAAACTTCTACTTCTTAAAAAGATCAAGTTTTTTCGGCGGTTTTGAGGTGACCTGAAAACCTCAACTTGCCGGGGTGAATGTAGAGGCAGGAAATTTGATTGAAGCCGCATTACAGAGGCTTTTATATGTCTATGTACTGCTGTGTATACCCTGAATACCAAGGAACCATGTACCTGTATGCCATAGAGTCACTAAAATACTAACCAGATACCTATAATTGCTGTAAGTGGAGCGTTGATGCTGTATCTATCAGTCCTTGGAGGGTAGCACCTGGCAGCCAGTCGCGAGTAAGGGGAGCTGTCAGCGACTGAGAGTTTTGATGGGGGTATTCTGAGCGTGCGGATATGAGAGCTTCTCAACAGATGTATCGTTCTCAAATCGTTCTCACCTGATCGCAGCGTCTTTAAGCAGACGTGTTTTTCACTGGGCTTCAAGCTTCAAGCTTCACGCTTGATTCGCCGTTGCGTCTGGTACTTAATGCCGACTACAGTTCCGTCAGATGAATCCGCCAATAGATTTGGAAAAAATGCACCGCAAATTCGTAGAGATGGTTGCCAGGTCCACTTACACTGTACACACTGGCAGGCTGTGTTACGGGCACAGATATTCAAGGGAACTTTCAGGGGAGATTTAGAGAGCACAGAATATGAGCGTGTTGTTTCGACAAGGGACAAGACGAGCTACTACGCCACAATTGCAATATGTACTCTGCTCCTGCGAAAACCCTCATGTCCCCACAATATCAATGAAATGTCCAGAAATATAACATGTACGTGCGGATAATAAATGTGCTAACTGCCCATAATACAGGAGGTGTAGCTACAGATGAGGTATACTTGAGACCCAGTTGATGGAGACAAAGACATCATCCGGTAGATGTCGAAGAGACAGGAATGAAAGAACAATAAGAATGATGCGGGCGATGATATAAAAAACCATTCCGCGTGTTATCACCAGTCTATTTATCGCGCAGATCCCGGTTATGAAGGTATTGCTTAGCGCACTGAGGGGGTTGCGTTTCATTGCTATGCTGAAAACAGTGAATACTATGAAGTAGACAAGAGGATGAAAGATGATGATCCCCGCCGATATCCACCAGAGCCACATTTCTGGGCGCGAACGATAGTAGAGGAAGAATGACGGAATGAAGTGAGTGCAGCCGAACAGCAGGGAGATCATTGACAAGTACATCCTCTCGATGGCGGGCCTACTGCGAGGTTTTGTTGACTCCGCAAAAAACATTGCAACACGAAGGCTCTGAAAAGGTTGATATGGAGAAGAACGACCGAGTTTTGCCAGGGGATGAAGAGCTTGGGAAATAAGGTGTTGGATCATTGAGAAGGCCGCTCCGATGCATTTCGTAAGTGTCGTCGGCCACAGCCTTCGCAGCCTGGAAAATACGGAGGAGGGTGTGTCCTCTTGTTTTGGACAAATCAAACGAACAGGTCGAAGCGCCGCTGGTTGTCTAAATGGGTTTGTGGTAGAAGGTACTAGGGGGGGAAGAGCTGCTGGAATTGGTTGTTTGAGAATAGTATCCACTTCGTTATTTCCGGCCTTTTCAAAATTGGGGGCACTCCCCTGGCCGTAACTCTTAGAAGCAGCTCCCGTGTCCTTTTGGCTTAAAAATTTCCGGTTGAAGGATTCGATTCCTATAGCATCCTCGGTTCCAAGCATGGTGACCGAGTCCGTCCTCTGGCTTTCCATATTGACAGATCCTTCGAGGGTAGTTGGCAAGGCTGGTAACGGTGGTATTTCATTATATGACAGCTGTTCCGAGTTTCTGAGAGAATTTATTTCATCTTCCTCTGACACTAGTCTCTGGTATTCCGTGTTTGAAAAGGTGCCTCGCCGAATGAGTGAAGATTCCCTCTTCTCAAGGTATACCGGAATATCAACATTCTGCGGTTTATTCCACCACAGCGCATATGTAATTCCATTTAGCATAGCAAATGCCAGCGTTAAAACTTCCAGCTCCGTGACAGAAATGTGTGCTGACCATCGCGCGAAACATTGGATGGTAAACCAGGTTGTTTGGAATATGACGACGCCTTTGGATATAGTATCGCCCTTGCTACGATCGTTAATTTCGTCGGCGGCTATCCTCGGCGGATCTACTTCTCCAGAAAGAATCAAATGTCCAAGGTCCCATTGCAAGCGACTCAAGTCAGAAGGAATAAATTCGTCTATCTTGAACGCCGCCGTTTGAGATGGTATCCCATTTTCGCACAGCATGAATCCCCCCATCTGGACGAAGAACCCGTGTGTTATCGTCCAGGGTCTGATTTCACCGTCCAACGGAGGAGGTAAGGGCGGTGCGTGGAGCAACCATTCCTTGACCCTGCTCCAGAGAGACAAATGGTGGTGGGCATTGGTATGTCGGCGCGCTGTTGCCCAGCCGTCATTATCTCCTCTTTGAAGTAGTATAATTTTGAGACTTACGCGTTGCGATCTTGGAATTATATATCCTGACAATCACTTTCGCACCAATATACTGCCGCAGAGCCCATGCAGTGATAAACTCGGGGGCTAAAAGCGCATAGATCGTCGTGACGAACCGCCGCTTGAATAAGTCCCACCTCGAGTCCATCGGTGACGGGATATTCGGATGCACCGCCGTCCAAGTACAGGCGAAGATGGTCGCCAAGCAACTGATGACGATATCGGAGGTCTGGCGCGTACCAAATGTAATGTCGGCGCGAGGGAGAAGATCCTGTCCATTGCCAATGAGTTCAGGAGTGTCAACATGGTTGTCCGTGAGGGGTGCTCCCTTCGGGAGACGAAAGAGGGCGAACAGCAGAAAGACTATCAGCATGCTGGGAAGCTGGAAGTGGGAGCGAATATGGATTTATCCTGCAGTCTGACATCGAGGTCTTATATGCACTACGCGTATGCTTACACCGCCTTGCTGATTGTTTAATTTTATACTACATACCTTTCCTGATTATTGCTGGCCGATCACTTGCTCGAAAAGTCAGAAGTGTCTCATGTGAGTGCTCAGCGCCGAGTATTTACACACCATATTACACAGCCCGAGCTCTGCAATCAACGTGTGATATTTGTAAAGAGGACATGTAATGGGAATATTGGACCACTGTTGGGAAGAAAGTAAACGCAACTGCAGAGGCAACGGAGCTCGATTTGAAGATTGCTCGGTAGATTGCGAACGAGGCAATTAAGAGGCATCAAATGGATGCGCCTAATATCCACTGCGAAAGAGCGACAGTCTCGTAGAGCCGAAACAGGTTGGTGCAGCAATGTGGTCAACTACAATCAGCAATCCACGGATGAACTCAACAGCTCCAAGGCTTCCAGCTCAATTTCGTCTGTCCCACAATGTTCTCACTTTCCGAATCCCCAGCGGTGCATTTCATGTGTTTGTTATGTAACGGCATTGCAACTATGTAATGAACAGGAAGACAGCGAAAAAGGAGGAAAGCAGCGCTCAAACCACGGTACCAGCGTTTGAGGCGATACGGGGCCAGAGATCGGCCTATGCCGCCAAAAATAGTCGTCAGCCCCAGCAGCAGAGATCGGCATAGCACGAGTGGACGCACGCATTCCTTGGCTACGGGGCCGGTAATGGCAGAGCCCTTCATCTCTCCCTTGGGGTTGACTATAACACCGGCGTTGTCCTGCGGGGGAATGAGGGTCGATAACGACGCAAGAAAAGGGGGTGCGCACCTCGAAGTAGAGGAAGACACCGTCTCTCCGGCGCCAGGCCTTGCGCTGGCGGATGACGACGGCGGGCATGGCTGCAAGCAAAAATCCAGTTAGCATTTATTCCATCCTCTGATATCACCCGGCCCGTGCCATATCCTTCCAGCCCCATCCCAGAGCGAGGAACAGCACTCACTCTTTTTCCTGAGCTCAGGCTTTCCCTTCTTCACGGATGCGACGACCATGTCGCCGACACCGGCATCGGGAAGCCTGTTGAGGTGGGCACCGAAGCCGAAGGGCTCGATGAGGTAGAGCGACTTAGCGCCGCTGTTGTCCGCGCAATTGATCACGGCGCCGACGGGCAGACCTAGTGTCAGGCGAAATTTGGTTCCAGAGGCACCTCCACCTGGGCAGCGCCGACGCGGTTACGCAGAGCGGGAGGCAGGCGTGCGGGGGGACGGGCGCAGACGGGCAGCAGCGTTTTCGTATTTCATTTTTCATTTTTCAGGGCAGGGCGATGGGGACAGCAGCGGGGAGGACACGGTCAGCACAGCGACGACGGCGGGGAGCGGGCGCACGTACCACGAGCAGCCATTTTGATGATTTGTCTTGAGGGTAGTCGGAGCTGGCGATCACTGTGCGAGCCTGTCCGCAATCAAGGTTCAGCCGCCGCGCTCGGCACGGGGCCGCTGTACAGTTTCTCGGCAACTTCCGCGCGGCCCGTGCGCGCGCCTCGCATAGCATCGGAGGACGTCGGGGAGCTTGTTCGACAGCGAGCACGATAGCGCGAAATGGCGCGATACCCATCTTTTGATTTGTACCCTCGCTGGCTCCGCAGCGCACCCCTTGAACATGTTTATCCAACATGATTACGCACGCGCGTCACTGCTGCTACATACAATCTTGCTCTAGAACTTCACCATTCCTGTCCTTCGCCCGCTCTCATCTCAGAATTCCCAAGCGCAGACGCAGAACCCCATGCTGCGTCGTCCCTCGGCTCCCTACTCAACGGAGACGATTTAGTGTCAACTTGCAGCGCAGCTGGATTGAAGTGAAGTATCCACGCCGGTTCCGTGTCGTACGGTGCGCTCCCGGCGCTGACAGGTATCAATTTGCCTGGCCACCAGCCCCGGCCGTCGGCGCCCCACACGTCCAACTATCCTCGACTCCATGAGGCCCTTAGCTGGATACTTCCCTTCATTCTTCAAGCATGCACTTGCTATTCCCACCATTTGTGGGCCGGCGAATGTACTTGCTATGTCGATGTTTCTGGCACGCATATACCCGTCTCGTGGCCTTGGCTGTGACATTTTCTCCCCCTTCCCCCCTGCCAGAAAATGAGCTATGGGCACACTCAATCGCGCATACACCCACTCTACAGCTTTTCTCGTGCCGCGGCTAGTGGTCTAGGTTGCATTGGGTGGATATAAACGCCGGCGGTGCGCTCAGTACCCCGCGCATATATTCACTCAGCGGCATCGTTGGCGCGGTCGCGAACTGTGCTACCCCCTCTTTTTCCCGTCTCCCACAGGCATGAGGACTGCGCAACACACGCATATATCCGCACAGCACTTTGACTTTGCCCGCGGTGGCAACAGGAATGAACAGACTCTGGAATCTGATCCCCGTACATGCGTGCAATCAAGCCACTTCGCTTGCCGTTCGCATGTTTGGGCCTTTCTCCGCCGCTCTGTAATCTTCCGTGCTCATCTGTGATATGGGACTTGCATCGTCCGTACTCTTGATTTGAACCTGGTTGTGCGCGCTGTCGATCGACACGGCCTCCCAGCAGCCTGGCGCGGTTGCGAATGCTGCCGCTGACGTTGATTTATGTCCCTGTGATGACATCGTGCATCTGCTATCCGCAGGCTCGCGCGTCGTTTGACTATCTTGATTGTACATCCATGAAGCGCTCCTGCTTTATGCTTTATACTCGACCATGTTTTATTGCTGTTCCGCCGTGCCTCCCCGTCTAGTCTACACAAGGGCCCTGCTCTCCCCGATAATACACCTCAATTGCGGCCGCTCACAAGGCGTGTCGCGCCGATGACAAAGTGCTACGTATGTAAGTACAACTCGCGACCGATAGAATCCCTTCTCATCCGACCACACCCTCATCCGCCCACACCGTCGGCGCGCGCCCATAACCCCACGGAGCTATTTCCCCGCGCTGTGGGCGCGTCAACGATAACGCATTAATTAAAACACGCGACGCGCGGCCCAGGGTGGCCAGGGCACGGGCGCCTATCGCGCGCGTCCCGACTGCGTACCTGTCCCACGCGTCGCCTGTTTGCGATTTACACACTCCGCGGCTCAGTAGCGTGCAGGGGCGGCGGTGGCACTGCGCGCTGATCGTCTGGGCCTGCGCTGCGCACAGAAATACATATAGCACATCCTACCCGGGTCCGCAGGTTCGCGCGACTAGCCAGTTGGGAATTGGCCTTCGGCGACGCTTCGCGGGGTCATTTGGTGCTTCGCGGGGTCGTGCGGCGCTTCGCGATGGTGGTGAGGAGTGGGGCTGCCAATGATAGCGCGCTGCGGACGGGTCTCGTCGCGCCTCGTCCTGGTGGGTTGGGGACTGTGGCATGGGACGTGCGACGGTGCAGGGTCAGTGCCGGCATGGGCCCGGACATGTGGGGCAATCTGGGGGGGTACCCCGCAGGCGGGGCGTAAGCCTGGTGACCAGGCTGAGTAATGATCAGGAATGCAGCGTGCATTTGGGGGTGGAGTGCGTGTCCGGGTGCCGCCGCTGTGCGGTGCGACGTGCAGCGCGGCTCGGGAACGTGGCGTGGAATGCACACTGCGTGCGTTTCGCGCGTGGGCGCCGTCGCCGGGGACGTGCTTCTATCGCGAAAGTGGGCTCCGAGGGCACCCGCCCGAGCTTCGCCGGGGCTAAGAATACGCTGGGCTGGGAGTATTCATTGTGTAGATAAGACGCAGATCCAGCAATCGCGCATGGTAATGGGCGCGATCTTGAATATGACACCACAATACGGCGTCGAATTTGTGGTACATATGTTAGGGCTGGAGGTGCGCTTGACGCGCGCTACTCAGCGTCTAATGTTACAGTTATATAGTATGGAATAACAAGGTTCGAGCAGGGACACCGCCACCGAAGGCGGCGAGGCGCGTTCGCAGACGTGTAGGCAGGCTCGTGGGCACCCCATGACGTCGGGGCCGCAAAGGCAATTGAAATAGAGTCATGCCTCGCACAAGATCGCACACACCGGCATAATTTAACATATATAACTGGCCAAGCGTGCGAGCCGGCTGGACGCTGCCCCATCGGCGCGATGCCCTGCGAAAGTGCTTGCTCCGGCGCCTACCATCGCGTCGACGCATGACTGCGTAGGAGCCCGAAAGACAGCGCGATGGGGCACTTGGCAGCGCAGAGTTGGAGTGAATGATTCATTTCTGGGATGTCTCCCATCATATGTTCTCGCGCCACGCGCAATAGTGGGCACGGATGGTGCATAATGGGCATCAGCTGACGGGGTGCGAAGTTCGCGAACCGGCCTGGGAAGTGCGAAGCGGGGAAGGCCAATGGCGGCAGGCTGATTAGACACTCACGTGGGACATGGGACATGGTTCTGAGTAATGGTGTATAAAAGGTGGAGAGGGCAGAAATGGATCCCCAAAATGTCGAGCCAAGCCCCCGTCTACACCACCTCCAACGGCGCCCCCGCCAACGAGCCCTACTCCGCCCAGCGAGCAGGCATCGGCGGCCCGCTCCTCCTCCAGGGCAAGTATTTAATCACCGGCGCTGCCGATCTCGCTTATCAGGTCCATCACAGACTTCCACCACATCGATCTCCTCGCGCACTTCGATCGCGAGCGTATCCCAGAGCGCGTCGTCCACGCCAAAGCCGCTGGCGCGCACGGCTACTTCGAGGTTACCCATGATCTGAGCGATATCACCTCGCAGTCGCTTTTCAAGCAGGTCGGCAAGAAGGTGCGCGTCACCGCGCGCTTCTCCACCGTCGGTGGCGAGGCGGGCTCTGCCGACACTGCGCGCGACCCCCGTGGGTTTGCGCTCAAGCTGCGCACCGACGAGGGCAACTGGGACTGGGTGTTCAACAACACGCCCGTCTTCTTCATCCGCGACCCTGCCAAGTTCCCACACTTCATCCACACCCAGAAGCGCCACCCGCAATCGCATCTCAAGGACGCCGACATGTTCTGGGTGCGCACGCATCGGTGATCCCGGTGACCGCCCGCTGACGCCCGCTATTTATAGGACTACCTCTCGCAGAACCCCGAGTCCATTCACCAGATCATGATCCTCTTCTCCGACCGCGGCACCCCCGACGGATACCACCAGCAGCACGGGTACTCGGGCCACACCTTCAAGTGGCTCAAGGACGACGGCTCCTTCGTCTACACCCAGGTTCACCTGCGCGTGGACGGCGGCTTCAAGGTGATTTTTATCTCTAATAAATAAGCGCCGGCACTAACAGCCCGCAGACGCTCGACAACGCGACTGCGACGCGCCTTGCCGGCGAGAACCCCGAGTATGGTATTGATGCGCTCTTCAACGCGATCGAAGCAGGCAAATTCCCCTCGTGGACCGTCTACATCGTGCGTATCCACATCGCCTTCTGCGCACTCCACACTGACCCCTGTCAACCGCGCAGCAAACGATGACGCCCGAGCAGGCAGAAAAATTCCGCTACAACATCCTCGATCTCACCAAGGTCTGGCCACACTCCGAGTTCCCCCTGCGCCCCATCGGCAAGTTCGTCCTCAACGAGAACCCGCAAAACTACTTCGCCGAGATCGAGCAGGTGCGCCCTCCCTCTTCCTCCCCCACATACACCCGCTGACCCACTCCCTACTGACCACAGGCCGCCTTCTCGCCCTCGCACCTCGTGCCGTTCATCGAGCCCTCCGCGGACCCCGTCCTGCAGTCGCGCCTGTTCTCGTACCCCGACACGCACCGCCACCGCCTCGGCACGAACTACCAGCAGCTGCCCGTCAACGCGCCGATCGCGCCCGTGCACAACTTCCAGCGCGCAGGCCCGATGACGTTCGTCTCGCAGGGCGCCGCGCCGAACTACCAGAGCAGCCTCGCGCCGCTCGCGTACTCGGCGCCGGCGAAGACGATCAACCACAACGTGCGCGACCACGAGCGCCTCGCGCGCCACGAGGCGTTCGTCGGCGGCGCGTGGCGCGATCTGTCGGTCATCACCGAGCGTGCGTCGTTTCGCTGTGTTGTTATATGCTGACCCGGGCTGACGCGGCGCAGTCGACTTCGAGCAGCCGCGCGCGCTGTGGGCGAAGGTGTGGAACGACCAGCAGCGCGAGGCGTACGTGCAGAACGTCGCGGGCCACTTCAGCGGCGTCAAGAGCGCCGTCGTCAAGGAGCGCCAGCGTGCGTACCCCATGGCTCTCCCTCCTGCTCTGTGCTGACCCTGGCGCTCGTGCCTACAGTCTCCGTCTGGGCCGCCGTCGACCAGGGACTGTCCGACCGCATCGCGGCTGCCATCGGCCACCCCAGCGTCGCGCCGCTCAAGGTCGCGCCCGCAGCGGAGGCCGAGCGCTTCCGCGCGAACCTCGGGTTTGCGCTCTCTCTTCCCGCCCGGCTGTAGCGTCGCTGACTCTCTGCTAGGTTCAAGGCATAATCAGGCGTCTGGGGGGCCTGTGGACACGACGGTGCGACGCCGTGCGTTGCTGTGAGGGGGCTGGAATGTGCCGGTGTAAATACTCGAATTGCTGTTGTATCAATTGTAAAGTTTCAAATCATATTGCAAGTTGTATCAGTGGACTGTGAACTGGAAAACAAAGTGTGCGTGTGCACCTAGTATAAGGATAATTCTATAGGCCAATTATTTATTTAAGCTGCATGCTGAGCGGGCGAACTATTTGAGCAGAAGGCTATGCCTCTGCCTAGAAAAAATATTTGATAATTCCACAGTTGATAATATAAGATGCTCAAGAAGGAATAATTTTGATCGTGCATAATTTCCAATGATACATATCTCGTCATGCCCCGAACCCAGGCTAGCAAAAACAACACGAAGACACGCGCCTAAGATACACACACAGAGATACACACTCCACGGGAATACCGCAGCACCGTATTCACAGGTACAGCGACGAGCAGAAGATGACCGAGTTCGGGCGCTCGAGCATCTCCGACGCTTTTTCGAATTTCTCCTTCAGCTCCGCGTTCCCAATGACCTTCGCCGCAGATGCCATCTGGCGCAGCAGCTCGCCGAGGCGGCGGAACACGCGGATCAGCGAGCCCTCAAACTGGTCCGTGAGCTGCACGGGCACGGATGGTCAGCACACTGTCGGCGGGGTACTAGGGAGGCAGGGAGGGGACGCACCTTGCAGATCTCGGAGAACGATGCGCCGCGGCACCACTGCACGACGGCGTCCATGAGCTCGACCTTGAACGAGGACACGTACTCGT
>KN817607.1:67990-135746 GCA_000827495.1 Hypholoma sublateritium FD-334 SS-4 | reverse complement strand
GGTTTCTTCCCAAACCACCCCGCGCTCCTTGTCGCGCATGTAATGGATCTCGTCGAAGACAACCCAGGCAACTTCACGCATGATTTCGGATCCTCGATACAGCATAGACCGCAAAATCTATGGGAATGAAATTACGTCAGTTTCTTCAAGCAGTAAACTTACTGAACGTCGACATTTACCTCAGTGGTCATGATCAAACATGTTGCGGAGGGATTTATTGTAACATCACCAGTCATTAAACCTACATCGCCAAACTCGGCCAACATTTCACGGTACTTTTGATTGCTTAGCGCCTAAGGGAAAACGTGTTTGAATGATTGCATGTGGGAGCCGAATGAATAAGAACCTTGATAGGACTGGTGTAAATGACTCTCTGCTTTCTATTGAGGCATTGCGCGATAGCGTATTCTGCTACCACGGTTTTTCCAGCACTAGTGTGGGCCGAGACGAGAACACTTTCGTTACGTTGAATTGCGTAGACAGACACCTTCTGAAATGGATCAAGTTCGAACTTGTATTCTCGATCTCGCTGTAGGGACGTGTTGGGATATTGGGATATAGTTATAACCAGGAGGTACTGCTACTTGATGTCGAACCTATTCAAGACGTATATCTGGTGAACGGTACCGGCATAGATCAAAAAAAGGTACCTGGTGTTTGAGTTCTAACCGCGAACCTGCTTCCGCTGCACCTGTCAAGCCGGCGTCCGCTGCGACCTCTCGCTTGGCTTCTGTCTCGAAGTCATCCAATATTACAGGCTTCGGCGACGATAATCTGGGCTTCTTGGGAACTGAAGGCCCTGCGCCGTTGGTGTTCACATCTGCGTCATATCCATTGGCTGTCTGCGCATCGCCGAAGTTCGCAATAGGCGGCGTGTCTGCTTTTCGTTTTTGCAAGGTTTTCGACGTAGATGGAGCGGCGTCAACCTCCATCGACGCATTGTTGACTTCATCGTCCTCGACGCCCTCGTCCAGAAACGAGAAGAGGTCGTTGGAGTTCATGGTAGAAAATGTGTGCAAATTGTCACGCACACGTCACATCTACTCGCTCTGTGACCATGATGGCATCAGTTATTCCGGTACTTACTGCTTTGCGGTGCCATCGCGGTATTGGCGGTGCGCGCCGCGCTTTGGGGCGCTCAAAAAAGTACAACACACGTCTTACATGTTTGGTAAATTACCTACAAAATCGTGCCCATCCCAAGCCCATCATCCCAAGTCCATCCCAGGTGGTAACTTGACATTACCGGAAAAAAACGGCGAGGTAAAAAAAAAAACTTGAAAAAAACCTCGAGTTTTTGACGCAGCCGTAAAGTTCTTCCGTTCATGATCATGACTTCGCCTTAGTACTCACTTGTGTGGTCATCGTTTTCAAACGCTAACCCGCTTCTTTATTTATTTTGAAGCGGACATGCACATTTTCTAGTGCCCAGATTTGGCCCGGATCCTGCAGTAAACAGGTTGCGCCATCAAACCCAGAAAATACATTAGGGTGTTTCACAGTAGACGATTTTCACCCAACTTACCTGCTATTTATGCCCAAATATTTCATGCAAAGTCGACCTTAAGTTGGGCATTCAACTGTGAAACACCAAACAGGTATTTTTCCCTTGTTTTAAGTTAGTTGAGAGCGAGTAAAGGGTAGTCAGGGGGAAAATATGCCGTATACATATAAATCCCTTTGGTGTTTATTTTTCTCTTCCTCATCCATGGCATCCAGCTTGAGCTGTTGGGGTCTATTCAGTTTGACCGTAGCTGAAGTATTTTTTGCTCTAATTTTATTAAAGTTCACAGCACTAGTGTTGCTGTTTTGGAATTATAACAGCCGAGTAGAACGAAGGCACACAGACAAGTCCAAAGTTGGGAGGACAGGAAATAGGTCCTAAAGTTGGCATGTAAATCGTGCTCTCGAGTACGATTTGCAAAGTTGGGCGAAAGTTGGACCGATTTCTAGGTTCCCACGGGCTCAACTTTTGAACGTAAGTTGGCGTCGAAGTTGGGCCAAAGTCGGGT
This sequence comes from Hypholoma sublateritium FD-334 SS-4, assembly GCA_000827495.1. Classification (NCBI taxonomy): domain Eukaryota; kingdom Fungi; phylum Basidiomycota; class Agaricomycetes; order Agaricales; family Strophariaceae; genus Hypholoma; species Hypholoma sublateritium. Next base: position 133,734 of record KN817607.1, on the reverse strand, counting down.
ACCGTGAAACACCCTATTGAGGCCGCATAAAAGTCTGAGTATTTTTGCATAAGATTTTATTTCAAGTCTGGTCCGCATCCGGTCTCCGTCCCATATTCCTAAATTCTAATACTATCGGAAGAGCTAACCCCCTTTAGAGGCTCGTATACAGCATATTACTTGAAAGGACCGGTTGAAGCTGCGTCGGTAGCAGTAGGAGATTGGGATATGTCGTGTCTGGCGAGGAGAGAAATACAGTCAAACAAAATCGGATAGCAGCCAAAACTAATAGAACCTACACAGTTGCTTGAGTGCACCTCCTTCGCGCAACGCTGACCTCTACTAAGTCGCTGTGTATGACAATGAGCATTAGCTATCCGAACACTATGTTAGAGCGTTTGGTGCAAGATAGAAGAGAGAATTGATCAATGTACGAACACCTGCATCGCTGGACTCAAACTGATTTGTTATTACACCATAGTATCGTGCTCCGTGCACGATGTACGAGACCACCGTTTTCTATAGGTACAGCGCAAGGTGATTGTTATTGTTGAAAAATAGTGAGTGGCGTCAGGCAAGCGTCAGGAGTTGGAGTTGCTTGACTAGAATACACTTACACCAATATGTATCGGAAACAATGGAGGCATCTGTGGGGGAGGGTTGAATATGTTCATATTGATAAGGCTAGCTCGAGCGTTTTACAAGATGCCCTAGGAAATGAGGAAGAACTTCAATGAAATCTATGAGAGCCATTGAACTTGAGTCTCTTTATATGAAAGTTGTGCAAACTTAAATAAATAGCACCAACTATGGAGCTGGTAATTCCTTTAAGTCAACTATCCTTGATTTGACATCATCTCCTATTTTCATCAAAAACCCCGTTGGGTGCTCGACGCAAGTATTGCGTGTGATACCCGTGCTCCGGGTGGATCTCCGCCTCACATTTTTTCCAATTACTGTAAATGGGTCACCCAAAAGTATCCAACACCTTTCATGGCAACTCTCGTGGGACGCAATGATTATATGGGTGTGTACACGGTAATGTATACACGTGTGTTATATTGAATTTTAGTTGACTCATGAATGCGTTCCACGAGGCAAAGACCCCGATAGAGGATTTAAACTACGGCCAAATGCGTATATGTACGCGGGAGCCCGAAGGTCAAGAACATACCATGTCTCCAATTGTACTCTGTATGCCACAGAATCTGCAAACAGATGAATAGGCGGAGAGATTGTCCTGATTTACATAGGGGAATGTTACGTAAAACAATGAGGTATTATATGATAATTGGATCACACTCATATCCTTTCTGGAGGGACTTAGGTGGCACGGTGCTGATTAAATCACCAAGAGTTTGGAAGATCTCTTGTGCAGTCGGTCGGTCAGCAGGGTTCTCTGACATCAGCGGAGGCCAAAGACTGTCTATCCCCGCAATTCCGGTGGTCTGAAATGGGATTTATCAGCCTTGATGTATCGGTACAAAGGAACAAAGTGACATCTCACAGAAAACATCTGCATGAGGTGAAATCCGAATTGCCACATATCCAACTGGAATGGACAATAAGGTTCGGAGCCCAGGAGCTCCGGAGCTCTCTTCCGTTGGTATGTGGCATCCGGAAACGGGAGACCAGAAGTGAGTCTGTCTGAGGGGTGGACATCACTAGAAAAATGGACTGCTGTTTCGAAGTCTATCAGGTAAACTCGTGGACGCGTCCAATTTTGTCCCAATAACGATTGCGGGCTCCATTCAAGGAGGAAGTTGTCCATGAATAGATCCTACGAGATGTTCGGTATTAAAGAAAGCTAGATGGGCGCAATAAAGGACCACATACACGGTGGGCAACACTTTTGCCATGAATGTATATAACTGCCTGTCGTAGCGATTGATCCAGTAAGTAGAAAGCGGTTAAGTAAATAGGTGTACAAACGTACCTCGAGAGCTTGCATAATTATGTAGACAATATCTTCGACTGTGCTTTTCTGCACTAGCGGCATCATAGCAACTTGAATTCGTGGGCCGACTTTAGGAAATACCGCAAAATGTATATCTTGGTAAACGATCTCCGTCACAATTGGCAAGATGTGGTTGTTGCTGAGAAGGTTATCCGGAGAGTTCGTTGACAGGAGTCGGAGAATGTGCAAATTATTTCGACCTTGCCCGCCAACACTGATTACCCGAACAACGTAGTACCGATTGTCCTTTTGAGCGGCATGAAGACAGCCGTTCCCTACTGGAAAACGGCTTAGATTCCCCGCAACAAGTTGAAAATTGTGCGGTACAAAAATGTAATTGCTTGGTGAGGGGGGGCCATCAATGAATTGATTGAGCTCGTTCATGCGCCGCCACAAAGTAAAGCCGTGGTGCTTGAAGACTGGTTCCAATTTGGTCCAATGTGATATGTAGGATGATGCCTCGCCATCGTCGACGTACTCAAGCTTTTTCCAGCTATGAAGGTCTGGTGGAAGCTATACCCCTAATATAAGTAAGGTCTATTAGAGAAATTGGAGCTGATACGTACCTCACTTCGTGCAGGAAATATGAAAAATTCTAGCAAAGCCAAATGCAGCCGTTGGAAGAATACAAGGGATAGTGAGCTACAATGTAGGATTGCATTTCTGAGAAAAAGTGATACACCCATTCCCTGCACTTTTTGAGAAGGCTGGTAAAGGTGGGGTTGCACTAGCTTGCGGATTTGTGGAAGCCTAGCCTGAGTGCCGCTGCGCTGATTTCGAAATTCGCGTTGATGATAACAGTTTCGGATATCGAATACCTCACGTGATCATATGGTTGATCTGACTCCAGTCAACAAGAGTCAACACTTGATCTCGATCAACACCAATGTCAACGTTCCAACACCGTCCGGCCGTATCTTTTAGTCTACAACCATGGTCGCATCAAGGGGGCTGTAAGACGTTATGCTGGCGCTCAGTTACTCATCTCTCTGCTTCTTTCAACGCCTACATTTCTCTCTCACTTGGTTTTTCAAGTTTCCTGCGCGATGCGAGGCAAGTCCTGTCAGATTCCAAACATCTTCTATGTTACTATCCCAGTCCATACAGCTTCCCCTTTCCCTTTCCTCGTGGAAACTTCTCGGGCACGATGAGGATTCACCATCTTACATTGAACACTGGAGTAAACTGGATGCTTTTTTCGCGCATCATGGATTTACGCTGTGGAATCGATCCGACGAGAGCAATCAAAGTATTGGCGGACCCCCTCCTGCACCAAGCAACTATGTCTTTGTGCCAAGCAACCAACCGAATTATGTACAGACTCTGAACCAATTTCCCGTTGCCAATGGCCTTCTTCATGCTGGTCGTAAGGACAGGCGCCATTATATTATTCGCGTTTTTACTGCCGGTGGAGAAGGCTTGGACACCTTGAATATCATACGGCTTCTAACCACACATTCTCCGGATAACTTACTCAGCAATAACCACATGCTTCCGATGGTGGAGGAGATCATGTACGAGGACATTGTTTTCGGCGTATTTCCTTTACTTGGGGATCGTGTACAGTTTGCGATGATGCCGTTTCTGCGACAGAGTTCGGTTGAAGACATTGTTTTCATGATCATGCAAGCTCTTGAAGTACGACAATTATTTTTTACACATTCATGACCTGAACCATTTTGTAATAGGCAGTCATATATATTCATGACAAAAATGTGGGACATCGGGTAGCCATTTCCATTTCCCTCGTCTTCCAAGTTCCTAACACTTTTTTCCAGGACCTTTTTATGGATAATTTTCTGGTGGAGTGGGCTCCAGAGTCTGTCCTAGGAAAGAACTGGACCCGTCCACGCGTCTATCTCATCGATTTTGAGACCGCTGTTCATTTTCACGATGACGTGGATCCATCCAACAGGCTGGTCTCTGGCCTTCCCATTCCAGATAGTAACAGGTATCAGCGAGCACGGGCTCCGGAGCTTCTCGTCTCTGAATCTCACATGTACTGTCCTTTCCGCTTGGATATGTGGCAGTTCGGGTTCCACCTGATGCAAATGTTCTCGGTGAGTCAGAATTTAAAATATCGCTTCGTCATCATGTTTATAATTGACTTGGTTACTCTAGAAAACGGGAATCGCTGAGATAGATACACTTTGGCCTCCCCTAATGTCCGAAAACCCTACCGATCGGCCAATGGCTCGTGAAATCTTTCAAAAATTGGGTGATTTCATTGCTGAAGTTCCCCCGCGAGCGCTACAGAAGGCATATACTTGTGATCCAATTACTGTAGAGGTCTACGGATGGCCATAGCTAGGCAAATGTGGGGGAAAAAAATGGTATCCTCCAATGCAGGTCTGCTTCCTCCCTTACACCGTGGCTGCCACCGAGATTCGAAACCCGCTTTTATCAGCCAAATGCCCAGCAAGACTTCCAAAAGTTGGGTAATTTGTAAGTGTAGGTAGGATTCGAGCGGCGCTTCAGCCCTTACAAGCTCGCAGATCCATTCCTATGAGTTACGGATTGTCAGATTATCAGGCGAGGCGAGGAGAGGAGAGGAGTTGAAGAAAAGCGTGGCCTGGGCGCTCATCGCCTTGATCTTCCCGCTCCGTAGCATTGGTAAAGTCTGAGGAGACCATCACTTTCCCCGCCGTATCGATGACTCTTCCCGAACCATAGTCACCAAGCGCCGCAATTTAAGCAGCTGACAGCCCCACTCCGTTCCATTTCCTCCAAAGCGCTCCCCTTGTCTGGTCTAATAATAATTGGTAGCGACAAGTACAGCCGGCAGTGCTCTGCGAGTAGATACGAGAATAGCACCGCCGCACTCAGTCGTTGCGTGGGGTCGAGGCACTGAGATAGATGATAAAAGAAAGCATGCACCTTCGATGCCGAACTGCGCAAGAGCACCGCTCGGGAAGAATATAGTGGTACGCATATAAGTTAACATCTGTAATTATATTCAGAAAAGGCGAAAACGGGACGATGAAGTATGCGCTTAGCTCGCCTGACATACAAGCACCCGGATACGTGGACCTCACCACACGTAGTTGAAAAAGTAGTCAGGCGGCTGCTTTAGGGAGACTACTCCCACGCGCAGTTGAGCTAAGTACTTGGGCGGCGGGCATCAGTCAAGATCATCATTCAGCGTAGAGTCGACGTAGACGCACCAAGTCCGAAGTTCGAGCTCAACGAGAGCGACATCGCCTCATGAGGAACCTGTCTGATCTGACTTCCAGTGCTCCGTGAGTGCGCGATACGCGTAAAATTATTTTGGGTATGTACCTGCTACAATAAGAACTTATAATAGTCACCGCACATATGACAAATTACGGGAGATGTACGTACGTGTGCGCCTGCAGGTCCATGTAGACGCTGCCGTAAATAATGGAGACGGGGGCAACGGGGAGTGGTTACTCGGACTCAGAGGGAGGAGAAGGCATCGCGTTGGGCCAGGATCGCTCGCGTAGCCTTGTCGGCGAACTCTCGTGGTCGTTCCGGATGTCAGACACGGCGGTACCCGGCCTGTGGTCGTCGTATTCATCCGACCTGCAGACGATCGTGAGATTCGGAGGAGATGCAGATGAGATCCCGTACGCACGCGCCGTCATCGCTGTACTCCTCCGGCCGGTGCCATGAGCGGCTCGATGCATAGAAAACGATGCCCGGCGAGCATTCTGTGCTCCATGCCATCACCGGACATGGTGAGGAAGTGGTTGTGGCTCGCACCCTGGGAGATCGATAACATAGAGGTCGGGTAGTGGCATTCAAGCAACCCTGGAGGACCTGTCCAGCCGGCAGTCATTGTCAGCACAGTCACATAATGACATTCCTAATTCTTTGCTTAAATACATGAAGATCTGTACAGAAAATGCTCACATCCAACGAATTACGGGATCACAGGTATATGCTCGTCGTAAGAGTTTGGGGGGAACAGTGCTTACGAAGTCACCTAGCTGTTGGAATATTTCACTGGCAGTTGGCCGCTCCACAGGGTTTTCAGCCATTAAAGGGGGCCAAAGGGAGTCAATCTCCTGTATGCCTGTTTTCTACAATTGAACAGATTGAATATCAGTGAAAAGTGATTGCAATATACTACTCACTGAGAACATTTCCATGATTTGGAACCCAAATTGCCACATGTCCAAACGAAAGGGGCAGTACATACTTGACTCGAAAAGAAGCTCTGGCGCTCTCTGCCGTCGGTACACATGTTCTGGCATAGGCAGACCAGATACTAGTCTTTTGGAAGGATCGACTTCGTCCGAAAAGTGGATAGCCGTCTCGAAATCAATGAGATAGACTCTTGGCCGTGTCCAATTCTGTCCCAACATCGACTGTGGACTCCATGCGAGCATGAAGTTATCCATGAACAAATCCTAGAGAATAATAAATAAGGTCAATTTTATATACTCGTAATCCACCCACACGATGAGCAACATTTTTGCTGTGAATATAAATGACCGCCTGTTGCAACGAAGTTTAGAAAAGCAAATGCAACATATGCAGGGCCAACATTACCTCGAGAGCTTGCATAATCATATAAACAACATCTTCTATCGTGCTCTTATGTATCATTGGTAGCATAGCGTTTTGAACTCGTTCCCCGAGCAAAGGAAAGACCCCAAAAACGATGTCATGATACACAATCTCGGATATCATCGGCAATATGTGATTGTTGCTGAGCAAGTTATCCGGAGGCTGCGAGAGGAATCGCAAGATATTCAACTCATCCAGTCCATCCGCCCCAACACTCATTACGCGAATGACATAATGGTGCTTGTCCTTTCGCGCAGCATGCTGAAGGCCGCTGTAGACTGCGAATCGGCTCAGATTTCTGGCAATATTTGGATGATTAAAGGGAATGAAAACATAGTTGTTTGGGGCGGGTAGGTCGGAGACATATTGGTTGTGTTCGTCAGAGCAGTTCCAGAGTGTGAAGCCATGCTGTTCAAACACTGCGCCCAGCTTGCTCCAACATTTCACATATGTAGGTGTATCCTGATCTTCGCCGAGAAAGCTCCATGACAAGAGGTCAGTAGGTAGCTAATAGGTGAGATATCATAATATTAGATTCGCATAAAGAGACAACGTAGCACCTACTTACCTCGCTTCGCGCAGGAAATTCGAAGAATTGCGTCAAACAAAAATGGAGTCGCCGGAAAAAGTAGAAGGTCGACGAACTGAGCCTCAGAATAATGTTTTGCGATGTCGTTGACGCCACCATTGCACAGTTATTGCTTATCCAATAGAGGCTAGACGGAAGGAGAGGTTTGGCAGAGGTCGGGCTCGGGTTGGGCATGTACATTGTAGAGTCACAGATTCAACTCAAATCAAAAGTGTCACGTGAAGCTTGTGCAAATACGTAATAATGGTATAATGTTAGCCAAAATTTCGCCAGATGCATAATTTCTTTTCAATTTCATGGTTTCATGGTCGATATTTCCGAGAAAATAGGTTGAGTACTCATAGTGCTCTGACGTCTTCTGGGGCTCAATAATCAATCGGTAGTACTTACTATTAAATAAGGACTGCATCTCTCCGACAGATCTCCAAGCTCATTGCCAACTCAAGTGACATTCTCAAGCATTGTCATGTTAACGATATTCATAGCATGCCCCTCATGATCAAGTTATATGTTCTATTGTGGACATGTCATTGGGTGAAATTTTTTTTCTATGCCACCTTTCGTGGATACAGTACTTCAGTCCCCTGGGCCCACGATCAATCATCGAGCACGATGGCAATTAGAAAAGTTAAAAAAGGATGGCAAGTAGTTTCCGGCGCTTTTAAGAACTTGCGAAGTGTCCAATAGCTTTTGAGCTTCTTTTCCGGACCCTGTCCATGGCGAAGAAGGTGACTCAAAAGTTAAAACTGACTCCTTGCTTGTTAGATACACGTGACTGTGATTCTCGCGTTGCGTCACGGTTGATTTGCTTGACATTCCACCGCATCTTTCAAACTCCCGTCGTCTCATCCCACATCCATTGAGCAAGGCCAGGTAGCCCCAAAAATGCTGCAAAATTTAATTCTAAATTCCAGCTTGTCCTTTCTCTCCCTTTGCCAAGGGGTCCATTCTGCCTTGACTCAATTCTTCAGTTTTCCAGCACGAGACGAAGTGGGTACCAAATTTGCTTCTGAACATGGCTGATATTGAGCTGTTATCTCTTCCGCAGCTTCCGCACGACCTTGACTCATGGAGAATCACCCCATATGATCAGGATGCGCCAACGTACGCAAAAATTTGGAAGAAATTGGAACCAATATTCGAGCAGCAAGGACTCGCTCTCTGGAGACGCTGCGATGAATACAATCAATCATCTGATGGGCTGCCTGCCCCAAGCAACTATGTCTTTGTTCCGTTTAACTTTCCGAATGGTATACATACTCTCACCGATTTTGGCGTGTTTAACGGTCTTCACCATGCCGCTCGAAAGGACAACCGCCATTACGTCATACGGGTAATGAGTGTCCATGGGGAAGGCTTGAACAACTTGCGCGTTCTGCGGCTCCTGTCAAAAACCTCCCCGGATAATTTACTTAGCAATAACCACATACTACCAATGGTGATGGAAATTGCATACCAAGATATCATCTTTGGTGTTTTCCCTTTCCTTGGAGCCACACTTCGAGATTCTATGTTTCCATTGATTCGAAAGTGCACAATCGAAGATGGCGTGTATATGGTCATGCAGGCTCTTGAGGTAGGTTGAGCTATCCCACATCGATTGTTCCCCCTTCTCCCTTCTGAAAAACATTTTACAGGCGATAATCTACATCCACGGCAAGAATATTGCACACCGGGTAAAGTCAATTGTCTACCTTGGATGAAGCACTCTTATTCCCGTCTATAGGACCTATTTTTGGATAATTTCATGCTGGAATGGTGCCCACAATCGACACTGGGTCAGAATTGGACACGCCCAAGAGTTTACCTCATCGACTTCGAAGCAGCCATTCATTTCTCGGACGAAATCAATCCTTCCGAACGCCTAACCTCTGGCCTTCCGCTCCCAGGCGACGACTACTCAAGACAAAGGCCGCCAGAGCTCCTGGGATCGGATATGTACTGTCCGTTTCACTTGGACATGTGGCAATTTGGTTTCCAACTTATGCAAGTGTTTTGCGTAAGTCAATACCAATGATTTCCATACTCTGAGGGCTTATTTTTTCTTTGTAGAAGACGGGCATCATTGAGATCGACTCTCTATGGCCTCCACTGATGGCTGAGAGACCTGCAGATAGACCGACCGCCCAGGAAGTTTTTCAGAAACTTGGTGATTTCATAAGCTCTGTTCCTCCGAAACATTTGCAACGTACATACACGTGTGAGCCAATACCGTCCAAGTGGAATCCTGTTGAAGTATAGAGAATCTATACTGTAGCATTCCACGATATCCCCGTGTGATCATTTAGATTTATATCGATGCTGTTGACCATTACCTGCATCTTTTCCTCTCTGGGAGAAATCTAGAACATATGCGCTGAAAAGCCCTGGACTGTCGGTTTATAGTCAATAGACCATGAGGGACAATTGACGTGGACCCAAGTGTCATATCCAAGTCATTCAACCCTATTCTATCTCACAATATGTTTTGCGATCGCACGAACCTTCAGTGATACCTTATCTGGGGCACCTAAATTCAGTCTTTACTGAGTACTGAGGCCTGAGGAATCAGTCTGAACCTTCAATGATCGGTGCCGGTGAGCCTTGGCGGCGTGTTTTCAAAACTAGTCACTGTGACTGGACAGATGATCTGAATATATTTTCTGTGCAGATTACAAGCGAAAGAGAGATCTCACATTGACCGATTTATGTTTACTTTGGCAGACTTTGTACATGAAAGCGGCGCTATATAAGTTAGCCTGCATGACACCTCAATCCTTATCGAACTCACTCCACAACCAGTACAAGGCGAATTTCTTTAACAACATCTCCCACTGCGATGAACTCCTTTGTGATTGTATATGGTGTATGTGGACCTTCCACCAGACTTTTTACAGTCTTGAATGTATAACCAACGGCAGAACACTGACAGTTTCTCTACATTTTACTATTCATATAGAGAAGTGTTGTCACTTATTCAGTCAATGGAATAAACTATGGCGGCATAGCGGAGCGCGAGATAGAAAGCAAAGCCGGGGTTTGTTTTCTCCAATGTTCAGGAAATGAGTATATAATGACTTCAAACCCACACTAGCCTATGATTCTTGTCGCACATTTAGGGAATCGTGTCAAGCATATACCACGAAACGTCCTCTCTCTAGGAACAGCGTGAGTTTACAGCGCTTGCTTGTAAAAAAAGCCTGATATATTATTATTGTTAGGGCTGACCTAACGGGAGCACCGCCCTAGTTTCTGGGACTATAATTGCACCTAATCTTCTCCCGCCCCCTGAAGATGTTCGTCTTACTAGTTTGCGTATACACCACAGAAAAACAGAAAAACTTTCAAAAATACCCTTTGTACAATTGCTTGCTATCAGTGTGCTTGAATATGATGCTCCGTATATAACTGCGTAAACACACTGTCACAGTTACCACTGAATAACTTTCGTAAAACCACACTGCAGCTTGTCTCTTTGAAGACTCGAATAATCATGTAGCCCCAAACGCAACATCTCCCACGCGCCAGCCTCCGGCGGGCCGAGAGCGTCCAAATAAGCGCCCGTGCTCAGTACTTATATGTACCTAAGATTGAACCAAATAAACTGCATCTCACATTGGCTGATTCATATTTCTGAATCGCCATGAGTTCAGACTCTGCGCGGAACTCCCAGGACATCCCCAGTAGTATGTCTGACTCGATAACAGTGACAGCCTTGTTCGCAAAGGAGTTCCTCGTGGAGCCATTAGTTTGCATGCCGTCACATATACATATAAGGCAATATCGACATGACACCTATTCCTCTCCATTCTACAGTGATCATCATCTCTCACTGATTGTGCTTCAACGATACCGCGGCTGCACACACATACAAATTAGGGATATATCTCACAGCCGCAGCACCTCCTCATCTGACATTGATAGGTTCCGCATTGTCTGAATCTCTGATAATTGCCACATAGCCAATTACACGGAGCTCCATTGTCTTCCGGCAGGATTACACGTTGAAAATCACTTATAATTGCATCTTGTTTCCAATTGTAGTGAAGTTCCTAAGATAATGTAGTGATCATCGGCACATCATGCGGCACCGCAGCGTAATGGTACGCACACCCATAACCCTGAGCATTTTTTTCGAGGTGGACGTCTTCGCGCCAATTCGAATCCCTTAGATTATAGGAACGACCAAGGGGAACGACGACGTGAGCGCGCGTCGGCTCAGAGTAAATACCCACTGGCAGTTGTCAGCCGCCGTGGCATGCTATGCCGAATACCGATGTTTCTGCTTCCGATTTGCAACTCTGGGGAGAAGATGAATCAGATGAGCTTTTGTTTTGCTAAAGCGTATCGGACTAGCTAGCCACTAGACCTGGGCGCGAAGTTCTACTCACTTATACCAAAGTATCAAGACACCCATCTCACAAGAAATTGATATAGCATGGATTCAAGCTTCTAGTAATTTACTTGCGGAATACTGCATACAACACTCTTATCTAACTAATAGCGTTTTCGACACTATCGGATCACAAGTATACGCCCTGTGTAGCATTTGCGGTGGAACGTCAGCAATAAAATCACCTAGCTTTTGGAAGACCTCGTGGGCAGTTGGCCGGTCAGCGGGGTTGTCAGACCTTAGTGGCAGCCACATTGTATCGATCTCTACAATTCCAGTTTTCTGGAATAAAGATCCAAGGTGAGTCGCAAGCATCAACAGTAAACCTCAACATTCTGGCTTACCGAGAACATCTGCACCAGGTGGAATCCGAACTGCCACATGTCCAAGCGGAACGGGCAGTACATGTGGGATTCAGAGATTAGGAGCTCTGGGGCTCGCTCTCGATTGTACATGCTGTCTGGAAAGGGGAGGCCAGACACCAGTCTCTGTGATGCGTCCACGTCATCAGGGAAGTGAACAGCGGTCTCGAAGTCGATGAGATATACGCGCGGACGCGTCCAGTTCCGGCCTAGCATTGACTCCGGGGACCACTCCACCAGAAAATTATCCATAAAAAGGTCCTAGAAAATAAATGAGTTACTTGGAATTTTAACACAAAGACACCAGCTACCCTATGTGCAACATTTTTACTGTGAATATACATGACTGCCTGTGTCATAAAGACAGTCAGAGAACGAATGTGCGGAAGGAATAGAATTGCCGCACTTCAAGAGCTTGCATGATCATCAATACGATGTCTTCGACAGAGCTTTGTTGCATGGCCGGCATCATTGCACGCCGAACACTATTTCCTAGTACCGGGAAGACACCAAAAACGATATCCTGGTAGACGATCTCCTCCATCGGGAGTATGTGGTTGTTACTGAGCAAATTATCTGGAGATGTAGTCAGAAGGCGCATGATGTTTAGAATGTCGAGGCCTTCTCCACCCGCACTGAGAACGCGGAYGATGTAATGGCGCTTATTCTTCCGAGCGACATGCAGCAGGCCGTTGGTAATWGGAAAATCACTCAGGCGCTGAGTATAATCAGGATGGTTGATTGCAAGGAAAAGATAGTTGCTTGGTGCGGGAAGTCCTGTGATATATTGGTTGTACGGATCCCAGCTACCGCGGTTCCACAGGGCAAATCCATGATGCGCGAAAAAGCAATCTAGTTTGCTCCAATGTTCGGTGTAGGACGGAGAATTTTTATCATGGCCAAGCTGCCTCCACTTAGAAAGGCACAGGGGGAGCTAGATGGATGAGGCTGGTTACGTATAGGCAGTCGGATTTCAGATTCGAGAGAAGAACTTGCCTCACGTCGCGCAGGAAATCGAAAACACCGTGTCAAAAGAAAATTAAGACGTTCGAAGATGGTGAGCGATGAGCCACTAAGCGCGAGTATAATGTCCTTCAGAGTTCTTGATATGCCCATGGTATGATGGCTGTAATCCGCAAGTGTGTGCGTGCGGTTACTGATGTGAGGTAGCTTAAAGTGGTTGTGAGTTAAGCTGAAGTCGAACTTGAACCGTGCTTGAACCTGATAAATTTGATGTGGCAGAATCTTCCCACAGGTATTTTTATAAACGCCCTGTACACTGTGTACAGTGACACGCATCGCTTTGTTCTCTATCTTCCCCTTCGTGACTTCGTCCGAAAAGTATCCTGAGAAATCTTGGACTGTATTACTTCAGAGGCCGACAGATCAGAGTTGGCGATGCCTTTCAGCGAATCATTTTATGTGCGGCAGTAGCGTAAGTACTGTGTGAGTGTTGTTGCACCGATATCCCCTTATAGGGAAAATAGCTATAGTACCGGCTTGTCATGCTTTATCGAGATTGTCTGCCCTCCATATACATAACCTCATGTGTATCGAGAATGCGGCGAGATGCTCAAGCGCGTCCCAGGTGTCCAAGCTGACCTTATAGTATGGCAACAGTCATTGTATAACTAGTACATAGCACATAGACATGAAATAACGATCTCAATGGAATGCCGTAAGATGGCTGTCAATCTCATCCGAGTCTCGTCCGAGTCTGTGAATACTTGTGGATCCGTTTCCGATTTGTGCTCGCGGTGCTGAGCGGTGTAGATTAGCGACCGCGCTCAGAAAGAAAGAAGTGACAATGAATGTCCGAATATATCATTTTAGTACTTACTCTCTGAACTGAAATGTTTGAAGTTCGGTTCAGAATCCTCTTCATTGTCCTCATATCGAATGCAAAAGCTGCAAGAATGCCGCGCAGGGTGTATGTACCCAAGGTGTACCGGCCGATTGCGCACGGACATCCCCGATAGGTATTAGGCTGTGGAAGTTACAAACAGGATATCCGGCCTACATAATGAGCATCAGACTTGGTGGCGGATCTCAAGGTCCTCACAGGTACATCTAACCGCATTTGCCATCTTCTCGGAAACGGCAAAATCGAGGACCCATAAAGATTACGACACGCACCGCTTGTGGGATAGATATTCCTGGTGCGGCTTGGTACGGATAATCTTTAATATCAATAAAATCTGGAGACTGCGCCGGTTAGTTCAAATGCTGTTATACTACTTGGTAAACATCACCAGTTGCTCCCAGTAGCATCACATCATTTCCCGAGAGTCCTTGAAGCGGGCGTCCTCGTGCTATGATAGAAGCCGAAGTACAAACAGGTAAATTTTCCTGTTTTGGATATACGTCAGTGGTGCCCTGCAGTTGCACGAAATCTCGATTTATCTGAAATCGCGACCATTGTGATTGGAATTTCGAATATATAGTAGCTGTATATGTCGACACTTTGATACAGTCCACGCCTCCGCCGACAAAGTGAATATCAAACTCTCCAGCAGCAATGTCCTTAAACCCACTCCCTCAACTGCCAGGGGTTAACAAGTTTAACGTTGTTTATACCGTAAATGATTGGCTGGCATTTAACTTTTTCTACTCTGACGTTTTATCTCTATAGGAAACGCGCCTTACGCATACCATTAACAATGTTTCCTACACCGGCATCGTCCAAAACGAGGTCGAAACCATCAGTGGAGTGAGTAGTCGGTTTCCTCTCCTGCAACAAGCTCGAAGTTCAATGTACTATATGATTGTAACTAGCCGCGTTTCACCATAGCATATGCCGGGGATATTCAGAGGTTGATACCTAGAGATGCGTGTACTCTAGCTGCAGCGTAAGTTCACATCTTCTGCCAATTTTTGACGTTAATTTGACGAATACACATCTTTTGAATAATGATAATACTAGAGGGGCTGCAATCACTCAGGCTCCGCCTGTTTAGTGTCCACGTATGAATGGAATACCTTCAACGACCGTTTATCTAATCAATGGGACCGCTTGCCCATTAATCGCAGAGAATAAAAAATAAAAGAAATCTTGGGTATCATCACTTTGAATGAGTTTTTGAGCACGACGCCACCACACGGTAACGTATACGTATAGTTCGAAGGTTACACAATGTTATTGTTAAGGCCAGATGACGGAGCGACTTGCATGTCTGTAATATTGTTATAATCACGTTGTCAAAAAGGACAATACAGACTAGGGTGCGCGGAAGTCGACCTCTCCTGGTGTACGTTGATCATAATCAGCGCGCCGTGCGGGACCAATGCAGACGCACCGCGCCCGAAGTCGACGAGCGCTGCAGTCGTCGCGTATGGCAGAGGCTGCGCTCACCCTGTGCCTGTGGTCGTCAGCCGCCAGCGTCTTTCGTGGGCATGTACTCGAGGACAGGGTATTACTCACTATCTACCGTCGGCGCGGCGTACTCATTAGCAGGAGGCACACGCGCACGGGAATTGTTTCCCCGACGCACAAAGAGTATAGTGGCTGCAGCGCTTTGTAGACCCCCGCCGCGCTGCGCAGGTCTGTTGATTGGTGGGTATCCAGCGCGACTCGTAGTTCACTTAAATGGTGAGAGAATCGGTGAGGGCGTATTTGCCCGGGCTGCAGCTCTGAGGTTAGTGGCGACGTTGCATGAGATGGCCGCTTGCTAAGTTGCTGCCAATGCGCATTGGGCGATCCGAATGCGGGCTGTCGCTGCGTGCCTGCACAGTAAATCATAGGCATCGCACCCACCAGAGGAAGACTGTAAGCAAAGTGTGGGCCACAAACTGAGCGACGTAAGCCAGACAAAGGATCATGAAGTTCAAGCTCTAGGTCTGCCAGAGTATTCTTCTGCTCGGAACTATTAGCGGGAAGTTAATTTATCCATTGGCGCCCAGCGCTCGGTGGTAGTACTCCCCGGTAGCAGAACTACAATGTCGGCTGATGAGATCAACACTGGTATTCGATACGGTTGGAGGATACAACAGACACAGAATGGATGCGCCACACAGAGGAGGCAACGCAACCTGCATCGAACTATGAATGGCGAGTGGTCGACGGCTATCGACGGCCGCTGATTCGGATAGATTCCAGCCCACAATGGAAAAGTCCGAGTGCTCAGTGCAGTGCCCCACTGGATCAGCCGGGCCTCTGCCACAGGCGTCTAAAGGAGCTCCGAGTCGCTCACCAGAATTCAATATACATAGATACGCATGCATCGACTAGTGGCCACGTCGTCTAGCGCAGTGGAAACCCATGGAAACCCGGGCCAGGCAAAGCGGAGTGCACCACAAGTTGAAACGCGGCGTGCACTTATTTATTGCAACAAGCGGGCAGTGTCATTGATATAACATCAAAGTTTGATGTGATGGGATCACTCAGGCTGGGTACATAAGGAGGGTAGCCCCCACAGCGACACACCATCGTGGCTGCGCCCGACCCCGTCTACAACCCACCCGAGTGCTGGTCCATTCCCCACCTTAACTAATCATCCTCCGTCTATTTGTTGAGCAAATATGGTCCACTCCCGCAAGTTTTGTTGCTGCCTCCCCGTCCGCTTCGGTGTCTTCGTGTGTATTGTTTTTGAGCGGATAAATAGGAGGTGCTGACGCCAGCTCACCCATGCAGGTCCTCTCTCTAGTGGCGATGCTCGGTGGTGGGTTCGTTGCTGCGTACGGGTACATTCAAATTGCGCGCCAGAGTACGTTCTGCGCTTCGAAGGCCATACTGCATCCACCTGACCACCACATAGACACCGCGCCGCTCGCGCACGACGACCTGGTCGCGGTCTGGATCCAGTCCGTCATGTTCACCTTCCTCGCGGCGCTCGCTGTCTTCGGGTTCTTCGGCTGCCTCATCAAGAACCGCCGCATGGTGTCCGGCTTTGCCATCGCGCTCGCGATCCACCTCGGGCTGAGTGTCGCCGCGGGCATCTACGCGCTCGTGAGCCTCTTTAAGCAGGACCCTCAGCAGGCGATCGCGAACTGCATGGCTGGCGGAGCGCCCGACGCGACCACCGACGCATGCCGCACGACCGTCAACGTTATGAAGGGCGTCGCTGTCGCGATCTACGTCGTCACATGGCTCGTCCAGCTCTGTGCGTCCCTCCCTTTCCTGTTTGTGCTTGTAGTATGCTGACAATCTTTTTATCTGCAGACGCGTACTTTATCGTCGAGCGTTACGTTGATCAGCTCGACGACGAGGAGCACGAGAAGCACCCCGCCGTCGTCGTCCCGCAGACCGTCATCCAGGTCGGCGGCCCGATGGCGACGACCTACCAGCAACCGCATTACCCGTTCACCGCACCCGGCCAGGCTATGGGCACGCCGCGCGGCGGACGCGACGCCAGCAACAACGTCTGAGGCCCCGTTTGCCACGATGGACGTCATGATGATTTTTACTAACTGCCTGGTGCAGGAGGTGATCACTAATAACATACATAACACATACCTGGGCTGTTGATGTAGTTTTGTAAATTGCATCGTGACTATAAATACCATTAAACCAACCTCTGCATGAGCTGGACAGGAACGTCAACGAGGTCGAGCACTTTCGCGAGGAGGTGACTTTCGCGCGACCGGTCTCCGTCACTGTCCGTGGACCACCGGTCGACGAGCAGCTGGGTTGTCTGCACGCACCAAATAGTTATGCCGTTGCGCAGAAGCCTTCTGTGTCGGACATTTGGTAGACGTCTGTAGTCCATTCTGTCAATGTGTATTTATAAGAAGAAAATCTGAAGGATTGACGACTCGGAGAATTAAAGCCATGCTCGAGCCATAATAGACGTAAGAAAGTACCTTGAAGTTAGAAAAGACACTCATCTCACAAGAAAACTACGCAGCATGTATGTATCTGAGGATCAGCAAGTTCTGATTTGCGCGCACAACAGCAAACAATACTAATTCTCTGCATATCCAATAAGTGTATCCGACACTATTGGATCACAGGTATACGCTCTATGTAGCGTTCGTGGAGGAACTTCAGCAATAAAATCACCCAGTTTTTGGAAGACATCATGGGCAGTTGGTCGGTCAGCAGGGTTCTCAGACCTGAGTGGCGGCCACATTGTATCAATCTCCACAATCCCTGTTTTCTGGAATGAAGGATTAAAGTTAATTGCTGTATTTAACAGTAAACCGGCACAATATTCTGGCTTACCGCGAACATTTGCATCAGGTGAAATCCGAATTGCCACATGTCCAAGCGGAACGGACAGTACATATGGGATTCAGAGACCAGGAGCTCCGGGGCACGCTCTCGCTTGTATATGTCGTCTGGAAAGGGAAGGCCAGAGACCAGTCTGTTGGACGGATCAACATCATCGGGGAAATGAACCGCGGTCTCGAAGTCGACGAGATAGACGCGCGGGCGCGTCCAGTTCCGGCCTAGCATTGACTCCGGGGACCACTCCACCAGAAAATTATCCATAAAAAGGTCCTAAAAACAAATGAGTCACTTGAAATCCTAACGTAAAGGCACTAGCTACCCGATGTGCGACATTTTTACTGTGAATATACATGACTGCCTGTGTCATAAAGACAGTCAGAGAACGAATGTGCGGAAGGAATAGAATCGCCGCACTTCAAGAGCTTGCATGATCATCAATACGATGTCTTCGACAGAGCTTTGTTGCATGGTTGGCATCATTGCATACCGAACACTATCTCCTAGCACCGGGAAGACACCAAAAACAATATCCTGGTAGACGATCTCCTCCATCGGGAGTATGTGGTTGTTACTGAGCAAATTATCTGGAGATGTAGTCAGAAGGCGCATGATGTTTAGAATGTCGAGGCCTTCTCCACCCGCACTGAGAACGCGGAYGATGTAATGGCGCTTATTCTTCCGAGCGACATGCAGCAGGCCGTTGGTAATWGGAAAATCACTCAGGCGCTGAGTATAATCAGGATGGTTGATTGCAAGGAAAAGATAGTTGCTTGGTGCGGGAAGTCCTGTGATATATTGGTTGTACGGATCCGAGCTACCGCGGTTCCACAGAGTGAATCCATGATGCGCGAAAAAGCAATCTAATTTGCTCCAATGTTCGGTGTAGGACGGAGAGTTATCGTCATGGCCAAGTTGCCTCCACTTAGAAAGGCACAGGGGAAGCTAGATGGGCCAGGATAGTTATGTATAGGCAGTCGTATCTCAGACTCGAGACAAGCACTTGCCTCGCGTCGCGCAGGAAATCGAAAACACCGTGTCAAAAGAAAGTTAAGACGTCCAAAGAAAGAGAGCGATGAGCGACTTAGCGCCAGTATAACGTCCTTCAAAGTTCTTGATATGCCCATGGTATATGATTATATGCCGCAAGTGTGTGCGTGCGGCTACAGTGAGTGAGTTAAGCTTTAGTCGAATTTGAACCCAGCCGTGTGATGAACCTATTAAATTTGATGGGCGGCAGAATCTTCCCACAGGTATTTTTATAAACGTCCGACTACGCATCCGCTAATGGTTGTGAACCCTACAAATCGGCGGACCGCCCAGGAAGTTTTTCAGAAACTTGGTGATTTCATAAGTTCTTGTTGAAGTAGTGATATTCCGAGAGGTGCACGAACTGAGAACAAATAGAATAGCTCAGTATCGACGTGTTAGACGAACTGGATGTATTGTTAAGTACCTGAGAACAAATAGAATAGCTACAGGTACTGTGAGTAAAGAATATAGTAACGAGAGTGGTATATAGGCTCACCTCAGTATCGACGTGTTAGACGAACTGAGGAAAGCCGTAAACGAAGGATTTCGGTAGAGTACGGAAGGGAGCGTTACGTAAAACAATCATGTGAGTTGATAGAATGAAAGTAGGTAAACGGGTAAACGTCCAGTAAAGTGTCCGTAAAGTAGAAATAACAACAGTTCTGTTCCTCCTAAACGTTTACAACGTGCATATACATGTGATCCAATACGCCGCGTCCAAGTGGAATCTCGTTGATGTATAGGTATGTATTTCCTGGTAAAAATTGATAATTGGCATTTCATGATTTCTTAGTGTGACTATTGTCTTCTATCCATCGAACACTATCCCGCGTCTTTTGGGAGAAATTTGACACAGTCGAACCAATCGGCCCTACTTGACCGCAATGGGCGATCGACATGGAAGTGATCATAGTCCTCCTCGTCACTACGTAAAGTGTGCTGACCGTCCATCTCTTTTAAAGTCCAGCTCGCATAGAGCAGTCCGCAAGACATAGCACGAGGGTAACAGTCACGCTGAATTCCTACTTAGTACAAACTTAGTACAAGTAAGAAAGTACTGAAGACACTCATCTCGCGAGCAGATTATACTGCGTGCATCCACGGATTCGCTTCTAGCTGTGTTCAACCAATAACTACCTCCGACACTATTGGATCACAGGTATATGCCCGACGTAGCGTTCGCGGCGGAACTCCAGCAATAAAATCACCCAATTTTGGAAGACCTCATGAGCAGTTGGCCGGTAGGCGGGGTTTTCATACCTCAGCGGCAACCACATGGTATCAAGTTCCTCGATCCCGGTTTTCTGGAATATGAAATAATGGTTAACCGATGGGGTTACCAGTAAACTACAATATACTGGCTTACCGAGAACATCTGCATCAAGTGGAATCCAAACTGCCACATGTCCAAGCGGAAAGGACAGTACATATGGGAGTCAGAAATCAGGAGCTCTGGAGCCCGCCCTCGCCGGTATATATTATCTGGAAAGGGAAGACCAGAGACCAGTCTATTGGACGGATCCACGTCATCAGGGAAATGAACAGCGGTCTCGAAATCGATGAGATAGACGCGTGGTCGTGTCCAGCTTTGGCCTAGCGTCGACTCTGGGGACCATTCTACCAGAAAATTATCCATGAAAAGGTCCTGGAAGAACAAATCAATGCCTTGAGATGCTAATATAAAGGAGTAGACTTATACCCGATGTGCCACATTTTTGCTGTGAATATATATGACTGCCTGTGTTACGAAGAAATTCAGATTGCAGACGAGCGGAACGAGTGAAAGCGCCGTACTTCAAGAGCTTGCATAATCATCAAAACAATGTCTTCAACTGAGCTTTGTTGCAAAAATGGCATCATTGCATACTGAAGACTATCTCCCAGTAACGGAAAGACACCAAAGACAATATCCTGGTAAACAATCTCCTCCATCAAAAGAATGTGGTTGTTGCTGAGCAAATTATCTGGTGATGTATTCAGAAGCCGCATGATGTTTAGAGTGTCGAGGCCTTCTCCACCGGCACTCAGCACGCGGATAACATAATGGCGCTTGTCCTTCCGAGCAGCGTGTACAAGGCCGTTAGGAACAGGAAACTCGCTCAGGCGTTGAGTATAATCTGGATGATTAATTGGGATGAAGAGGTAGTTGCTTGGTGCAGGGAGCCCAGCCTGAGTGATCGATTGGTTGTATTCGTCAGAGCGTTTCCATAGCGTGAACCCATGATGCGCGAAGAAAGCGTCCAGCCTGCTCCAATATTCAATATAAGACGGGGAATCTTCATCTTGGCCAAGTAGCTTCCACGTAAAAAGACAGATAGGAAGCTGCATGGGCGAGGATAGTCACGTATAAGCGGTGGTGTTTAGAATTCGAGGTAAGCACTTGCCTCGCGTCGCGCAGGAAACTTGAAAAACTGCGTCAAAATAAAATCGAGGCGTTCGAAGAAAGCAAGCGATGTGCCACTGAGGGTCAGTATGATGTCCCTCGAAATTCTCGATACATCCATGGTATGGTGCCTGCGTGTGGGTGCGGTTAGTTATATGTGAGTTACCTTACGACTGTCATGGTTGAGTCCAACATTGCGGTGGCGAGATGTTCACACGGGTACCAATTACATAAAGTGCATAGCACCCGAGCCGCCCCGGGTTTCGAAATTATCATAACACGCATTGTTACTACATACGCCTCCCTAGGGTACACGCATTCTAGCGGAGCCGGTCGTGACGCTTGAAGCTTTGAGGTCGTATGCAAATCGGATGTGATAATGAAATGAAAAAAAAATCTTGGGTCTCGAATTACTTTGACTTTGTCCTTGGGTTTTACTGCACCACACGGTAAGGTATAGTAATCTGAAGCTGTATAAAAGTTTAGCATTCTGAGAGTTGCTGCCAACAATGGCGTCGGTTAGTAGTGAACGTTAGCAGTCCTTACAGATCATCCGCGCTTCCTGTCAAAACATAAAATTCAAAAGCGACACGAACACATAACACCCTACAACGCCCGCCATAGCCCACGGCACCCCCGTCCGCACACGGCGCCCCCACCGCCCCCGCGCGCGGCGGGCCTCTGAATACCCGTCAGCAGCGCCCCCCGCGCCCGCCTCCAGCGCGCTGAAATCAAATCCACTCGCTCCGCGCGCGCCGCCGCCGCCGTCACCCGCGAAGTCGAGAAGCGCGCCGAGCAGCGCTGTGCCGTCGAGGTGCGGCAGCGGCAGCAGGTTCACGAAGAACAGCGAGAGCGTCGCGAGCGTGAGGTACCTGCGTCCGCCGTGCGCAATAGGCCAGTCAGCTTGTGCGCTGCGATGCGTTGGGAAGAGTGGAGTAATGGGCATGCACTCACTCCCAGAATACGCCGGCGAGCGGCGGGAGCCACAGCGGCAGGATGCTGATGCGTGGCGCCCAGGTGCCGACGCGCACTAAGTGGGTGAGCGGGTGAGCGTCGGGTGCCTGGCGGACTAAGTAAAATGTACTAGCGCACCTTCCTCCCACACCTCCTCTCGCGGCCCGCTCCAGAGAACGACGCGCTCCGGGCCTTTATCTGGTAGGACGGAAATCCGCAGCAGCTCTGCGTCCGCGCGCGGGCGCACACAGAGCGCATCAGCCCCGCACGCGGCGTCTGTTGTACAACGCGCGCGGGGGCCCGGTGCGGGGGCGGTGAGTACAGGCACGGGGTCCGCGCACCCGCGGTCCCCGCCAGCAAGCGCGACGAAGCACGCGAGGGGCGAGGGCGGCGCGGATGGTGCGCAGCATGCGTCCGACCGCGCTTAGAGGGGGGAGGAACATTAGCACAGAGCCACAGTAGGGGAATGTTGGAGGCGCACCGAGGGCGGCGGCGGGGATGCACCAGCCTAGCGATGGGGACTGGTGCGCGCCCTGGAGGTAGTCGGACCACGTGTCCACCGATGTGGCGGACGTGGAGAGAGGGGTGTCGTCCAGCTTGGTGACGATTGCACCGGGCGCGAGGTGAAGCGCCAGCGGCGAGTCCTAGCCGGAAAGAGCGATCAGCAGCGCATACATCTACGTATTAGCGCCCGGGACTTACAGCGTTGACGGAGACGACAACGTTCCCCACGTCCGCGACGCTGCGGTATCCCGTGATGGCTGAGACGCCACTGGGCAGCCCCACGCGTACCGAAAGCAGCAGTGCACCCCACAGCACGAGGTTGTGGAACGGCCCCGCGGCGATGACCCGAGCGCGAGCGCGCGGCGGGAGGCCGCGCAGCGCTGTGTCGGGGAACGAGACGAACGCTGCGGGGACGCATGCGACGAGTGACGCGCCACACGCGGAAAGCGGGAGGAGCTCGAGGGCGCCGGCGAGCGCGTGGCCCAGCTCGTGTACGGCTTGCGCGGCGAATACTGCGCCGATGATGAGCGGGAGGTGCGCGAGGGGAACTGTTACACCGGGGATCTACCAATCCATGGATGTCAGAGGTTGTGCCTGGAAAACAGTGTATGTGAGGAACGTACGATCGGAACTATGTTCAGGAAGGCCGCGCGCGGCGGCGCGGCCATATCCTCGTCCGCAAGGCCTCTCCTCGCCAGGTTCTGCACCCCGTCCATGGACCCCGGGCTCAAAGGTCCTATTTTTCCTGCAAGTGTCCACACCGCGGCGGCGCACGCGGCGCATACCCCCAGCACCGCGACCAGCATGCCCAGCACACCGAGCACCGCGCCAACGTCATACACCGCCCGCACGGCGGAGGCCGTGCGGCGGTTCGCGCGCCGGGAAAGCAGCGTACCAAGGCGGTCGTGCGCGGCGTTCCAGCGCGTCGTCGACACCTGAAGCTTCAGCCCGGAGAGCGACACCTGCGTGTGCCGCGGCGAGTGGAAGGCGAGGAATGCCGTGCGGTTGCGCGGGACTGCATGCATCTGCGTAGGCAGCAGCGGGGCGGCATTTCGGGTCGCGAGGTAGTGGACGAGGTGGATGAACGCCCAGACTACGGCGAGGAGGAGGAACGCAGCCCCAATCGACATCGAGCAATGAGGTGGTCGGAGAGAAAGGGGAGCATGCGGCTGCGGCCCGGCTGTGGCCGTCGACGAGGATTCTCATCCTCAACCGAAGAGGTCATTTTTTGTCGTCGCAATAAAAGTGTAACATGTAACGTTCAACGTCAACGCGTCAACGACCAACGTTTCAAATTGCAACGTTCAACGAGGTTTTAAGTCGATGAATTTATGGAACATCAGGCAGTGGGCACATGCATTTCACACAAAACCTCGTTCTAACAATTCTCTCACTTTTCTTACGACTTAAAGCCTACGACGTGATTTGTGGACATGAGCTTCAAACGCCCGCAGTGATTTTGAACAAGGCTTTGCAGTGCGCAACAGTGGTCCCCCAGTGGGTAACAGGTGTAATGGGACAAGCTGGCCTCCTGAAGACATCCATGGACGTGCGTTCTGCTGTATTTTCGTGATACGGTGATGTCGATGACAGAAGTCTTGAGATCGTCAAATTGATCTCAGTCCGAAAGCACATAAATTCTTGAGCGTGCCATCCCTTCAAGATCCCACCCGACCCCAGCGCAAGTGAACAGACCAGAGACACAAGATGTTTCGATGCGAATGTATTGCTCTCAAGTGGGGTATGGTGTTGGAATCTAGACCAACTGAATAGTAGCGCGGCATAGACTGTTTTACACACATGCATATGTTTTGGGTGTGCCCATACCCCAAGGGCAATATACATGCTTCATAACGCGACGCCCAACCCTCAAGAAATCCTGATGCGAAGATGCTGCAAAATTACTTCTTCTTGGGCTTGTCGACCTCGATGACAGTCAAACCTGGGAGTAAAATCAGTATTTCTGCGCCGATTTCCATCGAAAATCCACACGCACCAGGGGGCAGGCTCTGCTTGAGCTTCTCAGCCTTTTCTGGGTCGTCCACCGATAGTGTGTAGAGGTACCGTGAGCAGCGGACCTTGAACTTGGTCTGTGTCTTGCCGTTGGCGACCTTGGAGGGGATTTTCTTTATGCGTGCCTCTGCAAATTTTATGTACGGTCAATCGTGGTTTCTCCAGAGAAAGAGGCGCTGAACGCACGAGACGCATCCTTCCTCTGCGTAATTTTGATGAACTGCTTGATGTCTCGGATTTCTTTCGGCTAGGAGACGCGTCCAGTAAGTCTACGGGCGTCTAAATTGCGGAGAGCAAGGCTACTCGCCATCGTTGGGGGTCTTGAGGGGGTGCTACAGACGCTTGGGCTGCCGACGGTGACGCAGATTTGGGTGGCTGAACCTTAATTTGTAGGGGGTATACATGATATCGGCAACATCCGGTGCCGCTTCGGCTGCCTTGAAGCGTGCCGTGCGTCACGAGATGATTGCGTCAGCGGTCACGCGGTGCTAGTTTCCACGTCGGCGTCTCGAATTTCCGCTGGCGACACTACGTTACAAGTCCTCCACCACCTAGTGTATACGAGAGAGTATACTTAGCCGGTCGTTTTCCGGCATGTGCGTGGTCAATATTGTCTCCGTTTCGCTGATCCTGACCTGCTGTTCAGGGCCTCTGTCAAGGTTGTTTCTCCGGAGATCGAAAGGGCGAGCCTCCACATATCTATACCATGGTACACGCACATCTACGGAATCCCATTCCTATCACTCTACCCGCTGCTCGCATATGCGTACTACGTCAAATATGACGAATGGATCGTCAGCGAGGAATGGACCTTCCTCGCCTGTGTTGCACTCGGAGCTGGCCACGCGTTGAGCTTCTTAATTACCAAGTGGAACTCCGGAGCGCGTGCCTGGATCACAACCAACAAGGTGCTCGACCTGTCGCGCCAATGCGTCGCTGAATACTCAGAAATCATGTTTTTATAGGCCCACTCTATTGAGGAAGCAGATTGTATCCGCATCGTCCCCTTCGCCCACCGCGGCCAGGGCGACATCGTCAGAATCGACAAGAAAAAGCTAGGGGATCCGACTACGTACACTTTCAGCTACCAGCGCGACACCTACTCCGTCACGACCACCTCGCCGCTGACCTTCGCCCGGCTCGCGTACCCCTCCTCCGGCAACCCTCCCCTGAGCACCTTCCTGCAGCCCAAGGGCCTCGCGGACACGCAACTCCCCGACCTCCAGAGCCTCTACGGCGGCAACGAGTTCAACATCCCCATTCCCTCCTTCACCGAGCTCTTCAGCGAGCACGCGACCGCACCGTTCTTCGTCTTCCAGATATTCTGCGTCGCGCTGTGGATGCTCGATGAGTACTGGTACTACAGCCTGTTCACCCTGTTCATGCTCGTCGTGTTCGAGTGCACCGTCGTGTGGCAGGTATGTCGCTCGTTATCGTATGCTCAGCACCGTCTGACCCAGTGACAGCGTGTTCGCACGCTGACCGAATTTAGAACGATGTCCGTCGTCCCCTATCCCATCAAATGTTACAGGGACAAGAAATGGGTCGAAATACAAACGGACGCATTGCTCCCCGGCGATATTGTTTCCATCGGTGAGCCTCATAAATCTGTGCGAAACGAAATGTTAACGCGTTTCGTTAGTACGCGTTGGGGCCGAAACTACCGTGCCTGCCGACGTTCTCCTTATCAATGGTACATGCATTGTAAACGAGGCC
Source organism: Hypholoma sublateritium FD-334 SS-4 (assembly GCA_000827495.1). Taxonomy (NCBI): domain Eukaryota; kingdom Fungi; phylum Basidiomycota; class Agaricomycetes; order Agaricales; family Strophariaceae; genus Hypholoma; species Hypholoma sublateritium. Next base: position 107,174 of record KN817607.1, on the reverse strand, counting down.
ATGTTATCTGGAGAGTCGACCCCGCTTCTCAAGGAATCGATCCAGCTGTTGGAAGCCTCGGATAAATTAGATGTGGATGGCGCACACAAGAACGCTGTGTTGTTCAGTGGAACGAAGATCCTCCAAGCCGCTAAATCATGTACGAAATTATATATATGTGTGTCGGCGGACTAGCTAACACTCCGTTCGCAGCCGAAATCGAGTCCCCAATCAAGACCCCCGACGGCGGCTGCCTTGGAATCATCGTCCGCACCGGATTCGGCACGGCACAAGGGCAACTTGTCAGGACTATGATCTTCTCCACAGAACGCGTCTCCGCGAACAACGTGGAGTCGTTCTTGTTCATTGGTTTCCTCCTCATCTTCGCCATTGCTGCGAGCTGGTATGTGTGGACCAAAGGTAATTATTATTCCATCTCTGCCATGAGTTTATCTGACCATCTACAGGTATCGAACGCGACTTGAAAAAGAGCAAGTTGCTCCTCGATTGTATTCTCATCATCACAAGTGTCGTTCCGCCTGAGTTGCCGATGGAGCTTTCTCTCGCTGTTAACGCGTCGCTGGTTGCCCTTTCGAAGCATGGTGAGTTCCAGTCTGAAGCATTATCCTACATCTTTGCTCACCCATATTATAGCCATTTTTTGTACCGAGCCTTTCCGTATCCCTTTCGCCGGTCGCGTCGATGTCTGTTGTTTTGATAAGACGGGTACGATTACCGCGGAAAACCTAGTCCTAGAGGGTGTGGCTGGCGTCGAGTAAGTTAATTGATATCACCACGCTATAAATCTCACGCCTTCTCTAAAGCGCCGCCGACCACAAGAAGCTTATCAGCGTCAAGGAAACATCCCGGGAGACTACCTTATGCCTGGCGGCAGCTCACGCTCTCGTTAAACTAGACGACGGCACCGTGGTCGGCGACCCGATGGAGAAGACCACGCTCGATGCGCTCGAATGGAACTTGGCCAAGGGCGATGTCCTCACGCCTGGAAACGATTCCGCATACAAGACCACGCTTACTATCCGCCGCCGGTTCCAGTTCTCCTCGGCGCTCAAGCGCATGTCTACCATCTCGAGCTTGCCGGGTGGGAGGCTCGTTGCGGCTGTCAAGGGCGCGCCGGAGACGATACGGACGATGCTAGCAGTGGTGCCGAAGGACTACGACGAGACTTATAAATGGTACACGCGCCAGGGAAGCCGTGTGCTCGCGCTCGGCATGAAGGAGATGGATGCGCTCAGGACGGAGGAGGTACGCGGCTCTGTTTGTGATCTATGATTTAGGCTGATGGTGCTGGTAGATCAACAAGCTCCCGCGGTCGGAGGTCGAGAGCCAGCTTACATTCGCAGGATTCCTGGTATTCCATTGTCCGCTCAAGGAAGACGCTGTTGAGACGCTTAAAATGCTTGCTGATTCGTCGCACCGCGTGAGTTTTGAAGGAGCTAGATTTTTCTTTGTATTGACTCTTCTCCCAGTGTGTTATGATCACGGGTGACAACCCCTTGACCGCAGTCCATGTTGCACGGGAAGTTGAGATCGTCGACCGGGAAGCACTGATTCTGGATTTGGCTGAGAACCCCAAGCACGACGCAGGTGCGTACCCGCCTTTGATATTCCTGCTCACGCTGACCCTCCGCAGACCTCGTATGGCGCACGGTAGACGAACGCAAAGTGATCCCCGTCGACGTAACTGCGCCATTCGACCAGGCCCTCTTCGACGAGTACGACATCTGCGTGACGGGCGCCGCGATGCGGCACTTCGAGAGCCGGCCGTCGTGGAACGACCTCGTGCAGAATACATGGGTATATGCGCGCGTGTCGCCGTCGCAGAAGGAGTACATCCTCACGACGCTGAAGACGCTCGGGTACATCACGCTCATGGCGGGCGACGGGACGAACGACGTCGGCGCGCTGAAGCAGGCACACATCGGCGTGGCGCTGCTCGACGGAACGAAGGAGGACCTGGAGAAGATCGCGGAGAGGCAACGACTCGAGCGGATTAAGAAAGTGTATGAGAGCCAGCTGAGCATCTCGGCGCGGTTCAACCAGCCGCCGCCGCCTGTGCCACCGGCTATTGCGCATTTGATGCCTGAGGCGGTGGAGGCTCAGAAGAGAGCGGCGGAAACGTTGCAGACGGCGCGCAAGAAGAACCCGATGGAAAAGGTGCGTATAATGATTGTCGTGTGGACTGGGTCTGATCTTGTTGTAGTTTGACCTTACGTCTATTACTGAGAAGATGTCTGAGATGGAAGGCGACGAGGACGTCCCCAAGATCAAATTGGGCGATGCATCGTGCGCAGCCCCGTTCACTTCGAAATTGTCTTATGTCTCGGCTAGTGAGTTCTTTGCGTGTATCTTGTTGCTCATTGTCTGACGGATATTTTTCAGTCACACACATTATCCGTCAAGGACGTTGCACGCTCGTTGCTACTATCCAGATGTACAAGATCCTCGCGTTGAACTGTCTGATCACAGCATGGAGCTTGAGTGTGCAGTACCTGGACGGCATTAAGTTTGGCGATTACCAAGTGACCATCACAGGCATGTTGATGTCCGTGTGCTTCCTATGTATCTCAAGAGCAAAGGTACGTAAGCCATTGTTTAGTGGGAGCTGGGCCTGATGTTTGGCCATAGCCTGTTGAGAAGCTGTCCAAGGAACGCCCGCTCGGAAACATCTTCAACTTTTACGTACTGCTATCAGTCCTCCTGCAATTCGCGCTGCACATCGCAACGATGGTTTACATTACAAACCTTGCTGGGATTTACGAGCCTCGGACCGGTCCTATCGATCTCGAGGCCAAGTTCGAGCCAAGCCTGTTGAACACGGCAATCTACCTACTTGGGCTGTCGCAGCAGGTGTCGACGTTCACGATTAACTTCCAGGTATGCTTTTTTGTTTGATGACTCTAAGCCGTGTATTGACAGATAGGTAGGGCCGTCCGTTCCGCGAGGGCATCCGCGAGAACAGGGCACTGTGGTATGGCCTCCTGGGCGCAAGTGCCGTCGCGTTCTCCGGCGCCACCGATTTCATGCCCGAGATGAACCGCTGGTTGCAGATCGTCGAGATGGCAGACCCGTTTAAGTTCCGACTGTGCGCGTCGATGACTGTCGATTTCGTGGGCTGCTACGTCGTCGAGGTGGTGTGCAAGTACCTGTTCGCGGACCTCGAACCGAAGCCGATGGTGACGCGGGGCCGCGAGCGGCGCGAGGCGCGCCGCCAGGTGCAGGAGGAGGAAAAGGCCATGGTAAACGCGGAAAATGAGATCAAGAAGGCGGCGGAGGCGGCGGAGAAGGAAATGGAGGCGCACAGGGCGCTGAACGGCAAGAATTGGACGAATGGAGCGACGATCATGGACGAGAAGATGTCTGTATCGGCTGTCTCTTCTGCGAGCCGCGTCGGGGCCGAACGACGCAAAGGTCACGGAAAGCACAAGCACAGTTAGAGTATTATTACATACCTATTTTCTCTCACTAATAATGTGCGCTCTTGGACTATATTGTTTGTAATGTTATCGCTTTGTGAAAATTTGGGAGTGCGGACGGAAAGTACATGGCGGTGGGAGGCAAAAGGGTTCGGCAAATTCCGCGAAACTCAAATTTCGTCCTTCATCACTTCCAACCCGGTTTCCGTACAACAAAATGGCTCAACAACGTCTGTCTCTCTGGAACGCAGAGGAAGATATCGAGGGCGATGTCGATCTCAGCATCGCGATGGGAACCTACGACCAGACTGTCCAATACGAGGAGTGTACGTGGAATCTCCAGGGTTCGAGCTCATCCATTTGACCCCTTCTCGACGCAGCGGTCCACATGCACCAGCCGCAAATCGACGAATCGACTCTGATTGCCATGCAACAGCATATTGCACAGCAAGCCGCCTTCTCGCAAATTCCAGACGTCGTTAAAAGCGTACGTTGGTTAGAGCGTCGCGCAGCCCAGACGTTCATCTTATCACCCATCTAGTTCATCGTCCACTTCCACCAAGCCGTGCTCGAAAACAACCTTGCGGAGATCACAGTGGCGTACGAGAGCGGGTGGAACAAGTACACTGAAAAGTTCTACGCAAAGACGGAGTGGCCCGAGGCTGAACTTATCGCACCTTTGGTCAATGACGGTGCGCAGAGCAGGGCTCTCGATTTCGTTTGTGCCCGACTTACCCACCTGTAGACCCCATCTTCCTCATCCTCTACCGCGAGCTGTACTATCGTCACGTATATTCGCGCCTCCAGCCGAACATCGACGACCGCTTCCACTCGTACGAGAACAGCTGCGAACTGTTCAACTACCTCCTCAGTGCGTCCAAACGCTGACCGTGTGATGTTGCGCTGACTGTGTCCTAGACTCCGATGGTCCCGTTGAGCTCGAGCTTCCTGAACAATGGCTCTGGGATATCATCGACGAGTTCATCTACCAATACCAGGTTTTCTGCACGTGGCGCTCGAAAGTCACCACCAAAACTCCGGACGAGCTGATGATGTTGGCCGACGGTGGACCCGTATGTTCGGTTTAAATTCAGCTGGATAACCTCTGACCATGTTCCAGGTATGGAGCTCGTACAGCGTACTGAACGTGCTGTACTCTCTGATGCAAAAATCAAAAATCAACGAGTATATGGTTGCGCAGCGCGAGGGAAAATCTGCTGAGGAAATTGCGTACGTGATTTTTACATGAATGTGACTGCGGTCTTACCTCCAACAGTGAGATTGTCGGCGAATACGGACAGCGTCCCTTGTACCGCATGCTCGGATATTTCAGCATCGTCGGTCTCCTGCGCGTGCATGTCCACCTCGGAGATTTCACGCTCGGCCTGAAAGTTATGGAGAGCGTTGAGCTGAACCAAAAAGTGAGTATCACCGATTCTCTAGGTATTACTATCTGACCATCCTCAGTCGCCCTTCACCCGGGTGACCGCATGTCATGTCGCGACCTACTACTACGTCGGTTTCTGCTACATCATGCTCCGCCGCTATCCCGACGCCATCCGCACATTTGTCACTATCCTCAACTTCATCATGCGCATGCGCCAATACCACACGCGTAGCTACCAGTACGACCAGATCAGCAAAACCGCCGACAGGATGTACGCCCTGTTCGCCATGTGCCACGCGCTCTCCCCCAGCCGGTTGGACGACAATATCGCCAACATCGCCAAGGAACGGTACGGCGAGCAGTACACCAAAATGGCGCGTGGTGGCTCCGACGCCCTTGCGGCATTCGAGGAGCTCTTCGTGTACGCCTGCCCGAAATTCATAATTGCGAACCCACCACCGTACGACGATCCAGGCGCAATCAACGCCCTGATCAGCGCAGCTGCCGAAGAGGACGAGTCGGCAGGCTCTGCCGCGGTGGACGCGACTCAGCGCCACCTTGAGCTGTTCCTTGCTGATGTGGCGGCGCAGCTGCCCGTGCCGACGCTGCGCAGCTTCCTCAAGCTGTACACGAGCCTCGACGCGAAGAAGCTCGCCAACTTCCTCGACGCGGATGAGGAGGAGCTTGTGCAGGAGATGATGGTACTGAAGCAGGCAAGCCGCAGCATCAGCCGCGTCCCCGGCACTGAGGGCACGAGCCTGCTTGAGGGCCAGACGATCACGACGAGCGATCTTAACTTTGTGATCGACGAGGTATGTCGCGCGCACTGCCTGCGAAATCGGACGGGACTGATTGACTGTGTGCAGAACATGGTTCATATTGCAGAGTCAACGATCGGCAGGCGGTACGCCGGGTGGTTCATTAAGAACACGGAGCGCACACAGAAGATCCTCGACGATCTGAAGAGCATGCCACTGCCGGCGCCGTCCAAGGCTGCCGCGCTCGCCGTGGCCGGCGCGTCCGCCGGCGACAACGCTGGCCAGAGCAGGCCTGCACGGACAGGCGCGAAGGTCGCGTGGGGCGGGGGCGTCAAGGCTGCTTAGTGCTCGTACCCGCTCCTTGCTATGTCCAATTGTCGTCGTGTTTTATTTCATCTCTTGCTTGTCGGTTTGTCCGAATGACCGATGCCATTCTTTGTGCGGGGTAGCCTCATGACCAGGCCTCTCTCTAAAGAGGATACGGGCATCACATGTGCGCACACGAACGCTTCAGAACGCGTTGGATCGTTTCCTAATATCGAGAATGTGGAGTTGGTCAGCAGCCTATGTAGGTGGTGTTTTTTTAAGAGGAGGATAGCGTGTTATGTAGGCTCTTTTATTCGAGGCCTAAGCTGAAGCGCTGACTTTTTTCAGCAACGAAACTTGATCAAAGTGACAATGAAAAGCACCGCTTTAAAGGAAATTCACACACCCAGTACAAGCAAATCGGCTCTATTTTGCAGGCAGGTACTTAATACGAACAGCAGCCCTGACTATTGTACAATACTGCAATCCATTCATATTTAAGGTGCCCGATGCACAGCTGCAGCTGTAGCCGTAGTATGTACGGGCGCAGTTGCAGTTGCGGCATGTGCTGCGGCATGTGCTATAGCGGCAGCATGTGCTGCGGCATCTACAGCGGCAGCTGATGCATGTACTTTCGCAGTCTGCTTATTGACCTCCTTGATCTCATTATCAGCCGCGCTGTTCCGAATGGGATGCGCATGGTTCTCCAATTCCGCTATGCGACGTTCATGGTCCTGTACAGCATTTTCGTGCGTCCCTGCCCTGGCTGTGTGCCATTCGGCCTGCCGGGAATTGGTATGCCAGAGATTGGCGGCGGCGTTGTGGTGCGCGGTGGCGGCGGTGTAATGTGCCATTATTGCGTGTCTATGTGCTGTCTGCACATCGGCGGCCGTCGTGGGACTGCGTGCGAACTTCAGGGTGGGGACACCGTCTGTGATTTCCAGAGGGCCGGCGTGTTGTGCTATGACGGCGGGGGCTCCGGGCACCGTTTGTGTGGCGGCGAGGCCTCCCAGCGGATGCTTCTTCGCGCCAGGAGTGTGGAGAGTCTAGGTAGTGGATGTTAAATACGCAGAATCTATGTAGACCCACTGGTGTTTACTTACTGGAGTCAGGCTGTCCGTTAGCGCAGTGTGGTCAACGTGCATTCCGACTCGCGTGACAGCCTTGTGCAGCGGAGCGCCGGAGACATTTGCGATGAACAGCAGCAAAGTAGTGAATGAGATTTGAATGAACAACATTATCGCGCGGCGATATTACTTGTACGGAAATGAGGGTGAGACCAGCTGCTGTCTCTCCTACTCGAGAACACCCTTAAATACGACTTCAACTCGCAATTTCTTTTTCTTTTTTGGAAATAGCAACCAAATAGCAACTGGCGTTGCATAACCGGTGACTAGATATAATTAACCTGATCAACGTGTGCAGGAGTATAGTTTCATGAAGGGAGTTCGACACATTATCATTCTGTGGTTGGTCTGTGGGTGACTTAATTTGTGGGTGATAATTGATATTGATTACTAGAGCATTTAGGGTGCGCCACAAATACAGTCCTGATTTTTTCCTGAGATGTAGGCTCTGTTCACGTCCGCCAGGAATGCAAGTGTAATACGCATTATAAAGCTGTTCCCTCCACCAGTGGTTACGTGTCCAACGTTCAGAACCTCATAGCGCTTTAGCTTACTCTTCGGTCTCTGTTCCTGGCCGGCTAGAAGCCGTGTAGAAACATCCTCGCAAATGCAACGCACCTTCGTCAAACTGATATTATTTTATTTATTCTTCGCTCGTCGCCCGTTATTCACACGGAGGACGTTCACCAGCGTATAAACAGCCGCTCGCGCCGCGATTCAGGCGTCCTGGACCGGACGGACTATCCAAACTCTGTCATGTAAAGTTCTAAGTGATGCAACGTCGAAGTATGAAGTATTTATGTGCAAATGTTATGTACTCCTCACTTTCTGCATTTCTTTTGGCAGAGAAAGGCAACCAAATAATGAAAGGCACCAATAGGGCACTGCTGGAAAGGGTTGTTAACAAAGTAACTTGAAAAATTAACTTGCGCCTGCACAAGTTAGCTTGCGCTAACTTTTTGGCGGGACAAGTTAAATTGCGCCAAGTTCGCAYGTGAACTTGGTGAAATTTCGAGGTAACTTGCGAGGTAACTGGCCATTATTTCATGGTACATGGTAGTTTTGAGTTACCGTTGTCGCTATTGATGACAGGACATCCACCCTGGCGAATTCACACGGCCTCCATCRTGCTCTCAGCACTGACCTGGTTACGCACGGCTATYCACAAGCAGTGGATACTCAAATAAATAATGTAGGCTCCGAATAGTATTAAAAAAKAGTATGTTTTATACRTTTTACATAATATCGGTCCCTACGCACTGAGCTATGACATGAATTAGCGCCGGAATCTACACATTGCCAGGCRCAGCGGTAAATTAAGTGTCTCGTCRAGGCTACTTACTAGGGTGCAACTTGTAGGGGCTTCAATTAAGTATTTGAGATACCGGCCTTYCAAGAGAATGAGGGTGTTGACGCCAGGTCTTCGGCGATGTCTTCGGTGTGGGCAAAGGGAAAACGGCGTGCAGTGGGCGCGCGGGCATGCGTAGGCGTGCACGAGCGTGCATATTCCCACGCTCTCCCAAGTACATTATCCATCGAGTAAGTCRTGCAAAATCTGCACGAGCCAACGTCTCGTTCCAGTAGTAGGTTATACACTTTATGTACATACAAATTTCTCAATTTACATTATTAAAACCTAATTTTTGAGTGTCGGATTCTGTAATACTTATAAGTCGTACTTAAAAGCTAACTTCAAGCTAACTTGTACGTAGCAAGTTCGCTACATGATACAATAACGTGTACAATTACCACCACAAGTTAGCAAGTTAGCTTTCTGACGTACCGCTAACATATGCAAGCACGAATAAAGATATGATAATTTAAGAAAGCAAATATAATGGAGCATTTCAGAGGACTGGAGGGTAAGATGTCTCTGCGGCGGCTGCGGGATTCAATGTGCAAAATACCCAAGTAATTAATGTACGCGCGCTTCATACTCCGAGATGAAGGGCAGAACATGGTGTTACATGGACGTTGAGCACAAAGAGGAGTAATTGAAGCACGCACCCGTCATCTAAGATCTTGCCATGAAAGGAGTTGAGTTGTCTGCAGATCTTGAAGATATGTCGCTCGACGCTTGTGCAGTGTGCTGAGACTCGAAYRCATTTCCACACAAGGATCCACCGCGATGCRTGCGACCAGGTCGAGGASGACATACTGTATTACCCGGGTATCTTTTTAGCCRCGCAGASTGGGATAATATTTATTCAGAAACAAGTACGCACAGAGATCAATAATTGACATCTGCGAGCKATGCCTATGGATAACTATGGTCCAAGGTCACTTCAGATGTATTCAGGTAATGATTAATGCTATACTACTTGCCCCATACCTTGGAAACCGACAACTATTATAATATACACTATACAGTACCAAAGCATTACTGGTGAGAGGCATGGGCCTCTACGTACGGCACACGTTGGGCGCACGTTACAAGTTAGATTTGCGCCTGCGTGGGAATAAGTTCGCCTGCACCGGCAACTCGGCATTTGCAGAGCAATAAGTTAGCACGCTCGTCAAATAAGTTACTTTTTTGACAATCGCTGGAAAGTACATCCATCCACACACAAATCCACAAAAAATGGTACTATTCTTCAGCCTGTACATAGGTACAAACAGCAGATAGATGCCTTTAATATTGTACATCTACTCCATGTCACCGGATATTCTGGGTGGGGTATTGCGCATTCCCAGTCATGCATGTGCGTGAAAAGCCGACTTCAAATGGTTAGATAACTTCATCATGCGCTGCTTTATTTCCATTGCTTCGTGTGCGCTCGGAGGGCTTCGTGCGTATCGCTGCATCGGGGGGTCTGTTGGAATTTCCAGGGACGAGGCCATGGCGGCATGGACTTGGATATGAGAGGCGGTGCGTGCGAGGCCGATGGCTCCCGGCGCTCCCTGGTTCGCAGCGAGGTTTTCAAATAGATGCGTTTTCGAGACATGAGGGATGGGCTGATGAATAGGTATTCAATACGTAGGACATGCACACACAGAGACAGTTTGCACTCACTGGATTCAGGCCTTCGAAGGGGTGGTCTGCGTGCAGTCTGACTGCAGCAGCGGGCTTGTTCAACGGAGCACTGGAAACGGTCGCGACAAAGAGCAGGAGAGCGGTGAAGGAGATACGAGTGAACAACATGATCGCGCAGCGATGATATTGGAAAGTGTGGAATATGTGGTGAGACCAGCTGCCGTTTCTCCTGCTCGGAGACACGTTTAATAAGTTTCGGTGAGAAAGGCATCACTCAGTCACCGTCCAGCTAGACCAGTACGGTAGACGAGGAATTACTCCTCTTTGGGTTATACTGAATGAATGGCGCTGCAGCCTGCCAAGCATATGACAGGTTTCAGGTTCTCATGGACTACGGGATTGATACATTTTTGTTTAATTCAAGCAAGATGATAGCCCTCAATATCACCGTAGGGAATATCATAATGAGCATTGTATATTGCGGAGCGCCGGGGGTGGCTGTGGGTAGTAATACGTATCGGAGATATCAGAAATGCGAACGGCGAGGATCGCGGGGCCAGAAGCGCCCACACCTGTACATACGCGCAAGCACCCGCTTCTGGCGATTCCCTTTTTGGGCGATGAGACTGATGAGAGCTCTCAGGCGCCTGGACCACGCTGGGCGACCTGTCGCGGGACTCGAATACGTCGTTCAAGTTCTTCCCCTAGAATCTGACCAGCTTTGAATAGCTCGAGTGATGACTTCCAATTACAAATTATCCATGGCCCGCGAAAAATGGGCAGAGCTTGCTATGTAAGGTGGTAAACAGTTGCTCACGGCAAGCTCACGGTGAGAAGATTTTAGCGTTGGCTCGGTGGGGCTATTACATAGGGTGCGTCCACAAGTAGTTTCCGTATCCCGACGCAGATTCAGAAAGTCCGACGCTCTCACCGCCCTGTGGACTGATGTCGCGCCACGGCTTGGCAGAGTCTCGACGGCAGGTCTTCTCGGAGAGCGGATGACAAAGTTGACACCGCCGACCGACGGGAGCTGCTAGAGGAAGCTAAAGGGCGTCTACTATGTTCTCCGCGTCATTTGTACCTGCGCTTCCATATTTACGGTGCCGGCGCGTGCTGCGCTCCGGAGGCCTGCTTGGCGTCGTCGCCATTGGCTACCCCCGGGCCGCCATCTCCTCCGTATTGAGTGTCCTATGGTGTGGTATTAAGTGCCCACTACGACTGTGTCCGGCATATTCTAACGCGTCGAGTGTGGTGCGGCGGGGACGGTGACCGTGTGGACGTGGTACCATATATGATTCATTCGCAGCGCGAGGAGGCAAGACGTGGGTGTTGCCGCAGGCGCGCTGGGCAAGGGCATAGCTCAGGGCGACGCACCACCTGCATGCGTCGGCGAGCTTTGAGTGCGCGTGCGTCCTGCGCACACTCTAGGGAAGGAAGGGAGGGCCAGCGAGCCACAGAAAGAAAGGATGCCGAAGACCGGCGATCTCGGCCTGCGGGCGAGGGCCGATTACGGAGCGGCTCGTCCCGGCATCTCCCGGTCCCAGAAGTGCTCGCGTTCCGTGGGCACGTTCAAGTTCAATGCCACCACCTCAGTCCTCCTGGCATGAAAAGTATCCTGCTCCAACCATGCTCTCCCCCTTCTATACATCTCTCGCAGTCGTGAAATATTCCTGCGTCATTGAAACTGTCTCCTCACCCATCCGTGAAAAACACAGCGGCGCAACGTTTACTCAATCCATCATCCAAAGTCCATCACCATTGTACTGATCATGTTTTTCAAAGCTTAGAGAGCCAATCTTCCGTAAGGGTACCCGTTAGGACAGTGCTACTGTCCCGAATTCGACATGCTCCCCATCTTAATTCCACGCATGGCTTATCTTCTATGGACAGCGTCTCGCTTCAGTCACCCACACCCTCACGCGCCGTGCATACGTTCTCTGCTACCGCTGCACTTTAAATCCCCAGCGAGATGGCGTGACTCACTCACTTGGCTGTACTGTGCGGCGGATGAAAATGGCGAGCGCAGCGCGCATCGCTTTTTCTGTCGGCCTCGTGGTGGCCTAGTGAGGTCAGTGGATGTTCTCGAGAATTGGAGCTAGAAAGCAGATGGACGAAATTCATTGCATCACAGACATGCTGTGGCGCTGTGTAATGTATTCACATCCATTCCACGCCGCCTTACTCCTCCCGGCTTCGTCGCCCTCATCTAGAAACTTCGACCCCTTCGACACCGTGCTCATTCTCGCCGCGAAGTGCACCCGCAGTTATCTGATTTCGTGGATAACACTGCAAAGCACGGCAGTATATATCTCAACAGTGCACGACATTCCACCCTATCCGCGCCGCGACCGCGTTTTTCTCTGTAATGTTGGCATGCAGTCTGCGTCTCTCAAGTTACGGGTGGACGCCGTAGACGTCCATGCTCGAGCACCTACGTAGTGACATGCGGGTGCGTCTATGTCCACGTTTGCACCTGCCACCAGTGCGGCCGAGCCGTAGCAGCATCTGCCGCCGCAGTCTGTTTATTTTGGCCTCCTTGATCTTAACATCAGCCGCGGCATCCTGGATTGGATCGGCATATAACAAAACGTAACTAAATTCCCAATAAATTTCGGCTGTGCAGCAGACAACGAGAGTCACTCGCTCGCGACGTTCATCTACCTCCAGGAATCTACGTTCAAGAATCTGGTGACAACTGAGAACATATCGCTTTCTCAGACTTCAGTGCTAGATACTGGCTTGAGGTGTACTTTTCCATCAAGCATATCATGATACATAAGGTATGAAGTGATTAAGAGGTATATAAAAGCTATATATCTACTACCCTCACTACCGCACACCAAGGCTATCCTCCTTTTGATATCCGGAACAGCTTTTAGAGTATTCAGAGGGGCTTCGATGATGAGCAAAGGAATGACAGTGATTTGAGGGCGAAGATCCCATCATGTTTGCTCGCTACGTTCTGTTCCATCATGCGATGGACAGATGAAGAGCCCATGACTCTTGTCCACTGTTGCTCTGCTTGTCATAGAATTAGATATCCCTGAGCTATGAACGCGAGTACAGATAGAACCCTGTGGGTGACTGACCAGGAGCTCGCTAACTCAACATTATTTCGCCACATATTCCGGCTTCGTGGCGCTGGTGGGCGTTTGGCAAGCGACCGTACACTGACGGTAAGCAAGTATTTAGTACTAGTAATAGTATAGGTGACTAAATATAGCCTTTGTACGTCATTTTGTGGCCCACAATATGTTTTTCAGGTATCAATCACTGCGCAGAATCAGAAAGAGAAACTCAAAAGCTTCTGGCCTGATCTTGCTAGTATTCTTTGTAAATAGCTGGGACAGAAGATGAGAAAATAATCAACACCGCTTCGCTCTGTTGTAAAAAATACATTGCACTGATATGCAGTTATAACGTCACAATTAATTCAAGTACTTCAAAACCCATCTCCACATTCCTTCATCGCATTCAAACCATGGGTTCTGGTCCTCCACATATCTCGGAAGAAGCAGCGCTCAGTGCCGTGTTTCACTCTGCACTTCTGAACATTTTGCTCTTAGGCAAGTTTGTCTTGTGTACATTTGACTCAATATTAATAATGGCTCAATATATCATGCAGGCGTTTACACCACAGTCTATCTCGGTACGATGTATATATACTGTGAGCTTGTGAATAAACACATCTTCGACTGGTCGCTAACGAGTGATATACTACTGTATTTGGCGACCAACCATAGTGACCAAAAAGACTTCGCAGAGCGCCATGGTCATCGCTGCAATATCGCTGCTGTATTTGGTCAATGTAGCTGATACTGGTGTTGCGTGGTTCTTCCTCAGAAAAGTATTTATAACAGATGGGGAAACCAGAGACACGGTTCTTGCAGCTATATCTCAGACAGCCTTGTTACAATCATTTCTGAGTGACATCTTCACGGCCATTGTGTTCGTGGTCGCCGATGGCTTACTTGTAAGAGCACCCTCTGAAGGTGCTTGCCGCTACTGAATCTATCATAGATATGGCGATGTTATAAAGTTTGGGGTAATTCACTGTACATTATATCTCTGCCCCTAGTGTTGGTAGTCGCAGAGACTGGTAAGTCCCAACACGTCTGGCTATAAAATGACTGCTATGTCATGTTCCATTCCAACAGCCCTCTATCTATCTATTGTCATAATTCCTTGCGCCAGCAACTTGGACCCATCTGTACCCATAAGGATTACCCTCAACAAACTAACCTGCGCCGCCCTGTTCATGACCTTCGGGGTAACGCTGCTCACGACGGTGTTGATTGCATACAAAATATACTCCTACACGCGCTGCTACCCCCGTATGGGAGTAACACGAACATTCAAGAACATCGCGGAGGTGCTAGTGCAGTCAGCCGCCGCGTACTCGCTCGCCGCACTGCTGGCCGCAGTCCTGGCGATCATCCCGCAGAACAGCATCAATGAGACGGTGTGGTTCTCCGCAGAGAACTACGCGGGCGCGCTGCTCTTCGTCACCGCCGTGAGTGTCCAACTCTCTCGATAAGTAGACTGACCGCTGAATTGCAGGCGTCATGGCTTTCTGGCGTGTTAGGGCATGGCGCCGACGATTATGGTCGCCCGCGTCGCGATGCAGGAGTTGCCGCAGGTCGAGGAGTCATGCACGACGCATCTTTCAGATCTGGAGTTCCGGGCGGATTCGAGTCCGAGCGGCAACACATCACAAATTCTGTCGCACGGCATTCGTGTGCGCGTCGGTGCCAGTAGAGCCGATATGTCTTCGGAGGGCCACGATTTGGAGAAGCGAAGGCCGCTAGAGGCTCTAGTAGAGGAGGAGGTGTAAGGCGGATGATGCTGTTGTGTACCATTCTTCCTTAGGTGTCAAGCGCTTCTAGTAAATACGGCAGAGTTTTGAGTGATGTGATGGGGAGTACGATATATTTGTGAGCAGATGCTATGTTGAGCTTTTTTTGCGGGTCGGCGCCACACATTGATGATTGAAAAGGATCACGACAGTGATGGACAACCGACATAATACAAGGCACTAAAAAGGCACAGCTGGAAGGTACATCCACACAGCTCCACAAGTAATGACTCTATTCTGTACTGGATTGACCATTTATTACCATAACATCGCTGCCTGCTTCGGAGATTAGGCAGGGTGTCCTAGCGGCCCGGGGGTGGTGAGTCTACGCAAGCAACTGGCCAGACGGCGGTGTCAACAGCAGCCGATCATCAGCGGCATAGACACCGCTGTATCCCGGGCGTGCACGATTGTCTGGTGTGGCGAGTCCGCGCAGGCGTGCACCGAGTCAAGGGGGTCGGCGGGGCGTGCGCAATCGTGCTTTCTCGGCTACCTTAGCGCGGCCCGGTCCAGGTACGCTGGGGGCGTTTGGTGGGGGCATAAAAAGCTCTGCACGTAGGATTAGAGAGAGCCGAGGCAAGGGCACTGCCAGGCCGTGCATCCCGCGCGTCGTTATCGCGATGCGTCCGAGTCTGCGTCAGTGGAGCGCGCCGCGCCGCATTCGCGCCTAAGTTCTGGCGCCGAGGCGGAGTAGCTGGCGGGTTGTGGTGTCGGGTGCGAGTGCGGGATGGGGATGCGGACGAGACGGGAAGGACGGAGGGGAAGGAAGGACAGGAAGGAGTGGTTCGCAGCGCGCGTCGGGAAGGGCACGCACGAAAATGCCTGGGTGGTATCTGATTGTGGGCTTGAAGCGTAGTGCGTTAGAGGAGAGCGTGGGCCAGACGTTGATGAGCACACACCAGCGTCGCTCGCGAAATTCAACCAAGTCCACCTCGTCACGTGCCACATTCCCGCGCCCCCACCGCCTCTCGACGTTTGCCGACACATCGCGCTTGCACCGCGCCACCGCGCATTTCAGTATATTCCATTCCATTCCACGTTATAAATTCAAAGCCACATTATCCACTCGCATATTACAGCCATACGAGCCCAAGGCGCCCCATTTATTTAACAGCAGTCACTACGGTTGTCATCTACACGAATTTAGGCGCCCATGAGTCAATTAGAAATGTACCACCTCGTCGTCACTTTTTCAAAGTTCACTTGTTTTTTTTCTCTCTCAGATAATCCATATTTGCATTTCCACTGACTTGTTCTATCCATTTTGTTCCATTTATTGCGATTCAAGGTAGTTCGAAGCTAACGCCGTAGCTTACACCTGGAAACCATTGCACCTGCTAGCCGTCTAAAACGGCCTCGACCCGTATGCACCTTTGTTGAGCCTCTGCGTGCGCATTGTTTTATTATGTTTGGTTAATTTCACGTCACCTGAACATAGAGCACTTACCAGCGTATCAGCGTGTGAAGGCCGCGCGCGGTGTTGGTCGTGGCGCGCACGTCCGACGTGGAGGCGCGGCTCAATTTCCTACCTGATGAATATGAATAGGCACCCGGGTGGCGTGGCGCCTACCCGCGCGATGGATGGCAAGGTGCCGGGCGGCGGCCGTATGGGCGGAGGCAAGGCGCGCGTGGTGGGTCTGGTGTGCGAACGGCTGGAGCGGGTCACGGCGCGGCGGCGGGAGGGAGTGCAAAGTAGGGGACACGAGGAAAGCCTTTCACTTTAGGCACCTATGCTGCACCACCTTCCAGGTGCTTCCTTCGCGCAGGACAGGCGTAGAGTGTCCTGGAAAGAACCCGTATGTGCGCGTGGGTTTTGGGGCAGTGGGATGAGGTGCAGTGTGGTGGTACTTGTAAGCGGCGTTGTAAGCAGCGCCGGTGGTGGGAGGCAATCATTGACTTCTGCGAATTTCGTGGTCAGCGTGAGCTCATGTTCATCAGCACACAATTTGCCGGGAATATGACCAAATTTCGGATGCGCGGCAGGAAAAAAGATTCTACCGTTCGCGGAATCCAACTGCCTCCGGCCATCTCAGTTTAAGCGCTTAAGAGTCATTATGCATCTGGCGAGTGTAGTTTTCGCTGATTTCAAGGCTAGATACTGACTCGACGTAATTTCCATCATCCATCTTGTGATACAGGGAGTGCAAAATGACTAAGATATGCATGTGATATATTTGATATGGCACTAACTGCCTCCCGTCAAGGCTGGCCTCCTTATTTTGTTACCAAGGAATAGACTTTGGAGTGTTCAGAGGGGTCTTGATTATGGGCGGAGGAGAAGATCGCCTCATGTTTGCTTGCTACGCTGCCAATTTATCATTTGACAAATTGATGGAAAGATGAAGAACCCATCGCTCTTCTCCATTGCTGCAGGATTAAATATACCTTTGCTATAAATGTGGATACGATAGGGTGTGTACGACTGGAATAAGTACTGTGTGTGATCACTGACATGACTTATGTACAAAGCAACACTGCACGAAACCCATCTCAACATCCCAATAGTGCCCCACATCGCTTTCAAACCATGGGTTCTGTCTCCGACCCGGGGGAAGTAACCGCTTTGAGTGCCCTTTTTCATCCCACACTTCTGAACATTTTGCTCTTGGGCAAGTTTGTATTCTGTATGTTCAGTTCGGTAAGACTTAATATATCATACAGGAATTTATACCACAGTCTATCTCGGTGCATTGTATATATACTGTAAGCTCCTGCCAAATAAGTTTGGCTTCGACTGGTCACCCTAAAATACAGTAATTGATGTCAATTTACAGTGACCAGAAGATCTTCGCAGAGTACCATGGTCCTCATTGCAATATCACTGCTATACCTGGTTAATGTGGCCAATGCTGCGGTCCAATGGTTTATCCTAAAGACAGTCTTCATAACAGACGGGCGAACCAGGGGCACCTCTTTCGCCGCTGCAGATCAAACTCTGTTTTGGGGGACACTTCTGAATGACATCTTTGTAGCCATTGTGTCCGTGGTTGCTGACGGCTTACTTGTAAGCACTCCGTCTCAACGGGTTCCCTGATACTGATTTTTCCAAAGATATGGCGGTGTTATAACATCTGGGGGAATTCCCTTCGCGCAATATTCCTGTCCCTGGTGCTTGTGATTGCAGAAACTGGTAAGTCCTCATACCACAGGCCGCAATACTATTATTAATATATTGTATATCCTTTTACATCCTTTTACAGCCCTGTATATCTCCATCATAATAATCGCTTGTGTCAGCAATGTGGACCCTTCTGTAAAAGCCCAGATGAACCTCGACAAGCTGATCAGCGCTGCCTTATTTATGACCTTAGGCGCGACGCTGCTTACAACGGTGCTGATTGCGCACCGGATATGCTCCGTCACGCGCCAGGGTCCCCGTGAGGGAGTGACAAGGCCATATAGGAACATAGCGGAGATGCTGGTGCAGTCCTCAGCCGCGTACTCGCTAGTGGCCCTGTGGAACGCGGTCATGGTGGTTATACCGGACGACGCGACGGCTATCTTCTGCGCAAGTCAATATGCGGGTGTCCTGCTCTTAGTCACTGCCGTGCGTGTCCGACCCTCTCTATCATTTCTGACTGTTGAATTGCTGTGCCTCGTGGGGTGTCCGGTTTGTTAGGGCATGATGCCGACGATCATGGTTGTTCGCGTCGCGATTCAAGCGTCCGAACAGGCTGAGGACGTACACACGGCGCGTATTTCCGACCTGGAGTTCCGACGGCATTCAAGTCCGAGCGGCAGCGCATCTCAAGTTCTGTCGCAAGGCATTCGCGTGCGCGTCGGTGGTAGAGACGATATATCTTCGGAGGTCCGCGATTCGGAGAAGCAAGAACCAGCAGTAGCTCCCATGGTTTAAGAGGCATAAGGTGGATGATGCTTCTGTGGACTATTCTTTCGTTGCTATCAAGCGCTTCCAATAAATAGAGTATATTTTTGAGTGATGTGATGGGGGAGTATGCAGAAATCCACATATACTTAATCATTCACTCTCGAGCCAGGGGAATTTTCAATTCATTGCTGCGATACCAAACGCCGGGGTAGTAGCGCGAGAGGGATCCATCGAAGATATGGATGTTGCCGCGGGCGCACTGGGCAAGGGCGTAGAGCAGCGTGAAGAACGAGATACCGAGGCAAGGAGAAACTCGAACCAGAAAAAGGCCTTGGGCGCATTCAGGACCCATCACGTATGTATCGGAAAACTCTGCGCTGAGAACCGGTGCGGAGAGTGACAGGGGAGTGAGAGGAAGGGAATGGTGCACTGATGGGAGGGAGAAATGAGCGAGCGCACGAGGAGAGCCTGCAGGGACGCACCGATCCAGAGCGCAGAAATGACGCCGAAGACGGCGATCTCGGTCTGCTGGTGGGCCGTTGTCGAGTGCGATGTCAAGTGCGAGCGTCCATACGGACGGGCGGGATGCGTGTCAGCGCAGTGCCGTCGGACAACAGGGAGGGGCAGATGCACAGATTGATATAGTCATGGATGATCTACGCGCTGTACACCTACGGGGTGGGTGTCAATATATAAATGTAAAGGCGCGTAATGATGTGATGTTGGAAGGCCTGACACCGTACAGACGGAACAGTAGGTAGTCTCGCTGGTGGAATTCTACTGAGATTCCATGTGCAGTGGCGAGCCTGCTTAAGTTCAATTTAGCGAGATATGGGGTGGTGAGTCGACGGGTACAGCCAGCCGGGTGGTGAATAGGGAGAAGTCGGAATGGACTTTCTCGTCCGAAGGCTCGTATAAGAGATCTGGTGGAACTTCCATTTCTTTGGACTCCTGACGGGCGCTTATGATCGAGGGTGGTTTGTTCAGGCGGGGCGAGCTTTTATAGTGGTACTTTGAGCGCGTCAGAAACAGCCTAGTAGGTATACGAGGCGCCAGAGATGTTGAAGTGATCGCAAGGTTAGTAGCGGCGAGTTAATGGTCAGCCCAACTTGAAGATCCCAGTCATGATCTTGTTAGGGACCCGGGCATTCACGGAGCGGCCCGGAATCCCCGGTCCCTGTGGTTGGTCATTTGTTCCTCCGTCACATTCCTGGCACGTTGCCACCACCTCCTTCCTCCTGGCATCCAAGCCTTGCTCTCACTCTTCTACGTATCTCTCGTCGTCCTGAACTTCTCTCAGGCCATTGAAAGTGTCTCCTTGTACATCACACAGCGGCGATACCCTGTCCTCACTCATGGCAAATATGCGCGAGTTGGATTTTTGGAAGAGAGCTAAACCGCGCTACTAAGCGTAGGGGGAATTTACCGTGAGTTCGCATGAATAAATATATCTTCCACTGCTCACTGACTAACGTGATGAATTATAGTGATCAGCTGGAAATCGTATACATACACACAAATCCATATAGCATGTCGCTATTCCTTCTGCAGGTAGGTACAAGAAAGTAGATGGAAGCTTTAAGAAGCGATATTGTACATCTACTCGATGCCCTCTGTCGACGGATATTCTAGGCGGAGCTTCGCGCCGTCCTAGCTGACTCAACTGCGTCCATAGCCGATTTATTGGCAGTTTCGATTTCATGGGCGGATGCGGAGTCTCTCATGGGAGATCGGTCCTTCAATTGTGCCATACGACTTGCGTGGCCAGCTGCATATACTTCATGCTCGCCGGCCATGGCAACATGCGCATCCCCACGCTCGCGCGCCGCCTCCATCGCAGCGTGGTTGCCCAGAGTCCTTTGCCTATTTGATTCTTCGCGGTGTATTCTGGCGGCGTTGTAATGGGCCGCCGCGGCAGCCCTGTGTGCGGTCTCGGCAACGTGATGCGCGAAATGCACGTCGGGGTCGTGCATAGGGCTACGTGCGTACTGCTGCATCGGGGTGTCTGGACCTTCGAGGAACTGGTCTGGGGCGTTGTGGACTTGGACATGAGGGGCGGCATGTACGAGGACGATGGTTCCAGGCGCCCCTTGGGCGGCAGCAAGAGATGTGAATAGATGCTTTTTCGAGCCTCGAGGGCGGGCCTGAAGAACGGGTGTTCAATACGTAGGACGTGCACCGCAATGCATAGCCCGCACTCACGGGAGCCAGACCTTCCGAGTCGGAAGTGTGGCCAGCGTGTGTTCTAACTCCCGCGGCTGGCCCATGTGGAAGCGGGGCGCTGGAGACGGTCGCAACGAAGAGCAGTAGTGCGGTGAATGAGATACGAGTGAACAACATGATCGCACAGCGATGGTATTTGGATTGGATAGTGTGGAAATGGGGTGAGGCCAGCTACCTTTTTTTCTCCTCGAAGACGTGCTTAAATACATATTTTCGTGTAAAAAACAATGCTATTGTGGTGTAATCGGCGCACAGACGAGATCAGAGCTGACAAATGTGTGCAGATTGTATTCTCGCTAAGGAGGTTTGACAGATCTTCATTTTGTGGTTGTTCTGTGGGTCACATTTGAATATGTAGCGTGTAGCTTGCTCTCAAAATATAGTCTCCATGGGTATGTGATAGCCGTGAAAGCCCAACCACCGGCAGTATCGGAATTTCATGGAGTGCGTAGGATTAATTTTCGTTCTGCGATTGCTCTGTGGAACCATTTCAGTAGCAGTTACTGGCTGAGACTGCGCCACAAATAGACTTCGGAAAAAATGCACCTATCCCTATGTTCGACGAAACGAATCATCTTACCCATAATATCTGTATCGGTAATTCGAAGCCTACGTCAGGGAGGTGCGCTCCCATCTGCCCGTGGTGAAGTAAGCTCCCATTCTGTCCTCGACTCCTCGCTTTCTCCTCGCACTCATGATCACCACGCTCGACCGTAATGAATATGGCAATATTCTGAGCAGTATCTCCTGGATGATTCGGTGGCTGCTGGCATTCCGGCTTACTATTTGTAAATCATATGATTTATTTGTAAATTTAAAGTACATGCTCTGTCGAACTCCTTTGTTTGAGAGTCGACGCCGCACGTTGAAATGATCACTGACCACTTTCCCAACGGCAGCGAAAAATAACCGAGAATATACAAGGCACGAAAAAGGCACGGCTGAAAAGTAAATTATCCAAATGATTCCACAAAACATAGGTCTATTCCGCACATGGGTACAAATTGGGTGCAAACAGCAGACAGCAGCCTTTCGCACGGTACAATCCGCAATCTACTTTACGGTACCGTATACTCTGGGCAGAGTTTCACGCATTCCGAGCCGACCTATTTGCCCCCTCTCTCGACCCATTGGCTCGTTCAATCTCGACAGCGGCAGCGGCGTTCCGGAGCGGCGCATGGTTCGCCAACGTTGTTTCGCGGTCCGTGTGATACTCTTCGCGTTCCTCGTGCTTTCCCGCCTTTGCATCGTGCGCGTCCGCGCGTCGGCGCGCCGCGGTCATCGCGGCGAAGTTGCCGGTGCCTAGATGCTGGGTGGCGAGCTCGAGCTCTCGGGCCGCGGCGTGGTGGTGCGCCGTGGCGGCGGCGCGGTGCGCGGCAGCGGCGAGCGCATGCGCGTGCTGGACGGCGGCGTTGGGCCCCGCCGGCGGGGTGCTGCGCGCGTACTTCCGCGTCGGGATGTCGTCTGGGCTTTCGAGGGACGCGTCCGGGGGTGTGAACTGGACGTGCGAGGCGGCATGGGCGGGGGCGAAGGCGCCCCGCGCGCCTTGGGCGGCTGCGGGGCTTGCGATCGCGGATGAATACTCCTTCACGCATCGAGGGGGGGCCTGATTGATGGTTATTCGTATGGAGTCACAGGGTGTGCAGATAGATAGTCTGTACTCACTGGAGAAAGGCCGCCAGAAGTCTGGTCAGCGTGTGCTCTGACTCCCGCGGCGGGCCCGTGCAGCGGGACGCTGGACACGGTCACGACGAATAGAAGAAGAGCGGTGAATGAGATGGGGGTGAATAACATGATCGCGCAGCGATGATATTTGGATTGCGTAGTGTGTAAATGATTGCGTAGTGTGGAAATTGGGGTGAGACCAGCTGCCGTTTCTCTTGCTCGGGGGCACCTTTAAATATGATTGGGACTCTCAGTTTTGGGATAGAGACATCGCTCGGCCGGTGTTCAGCCAGAATTTGGTGCTGGCACATCATTCCGCGATTGGAATATCATGCAGTGGGTTTGATACATTTTGTGAATGCTCTGTGGGTGACTCAATAGCGATGAGCTTTTGAATTGTGTTGAGCTTGTAGCACAAACATAATTGCCATGGATATGTGATACACTGCAGAGATGCGTCGTTGGCAGAAATGGATCTCGTGGGGTGAGTGCATATAATTCTCTGTGATTGCTCTGTGGGCGACACTTAAATCGCTCTGAGCAGAGAGCTATATGCGATAGACCTCGGAGACCACCCAGGGCTGGAGACTGGAGTCTCATGGTGTGGGTACGATAAGCTTTCTTTCTGAGATCAGTGCTCTATGGGTACCTTTTGAATAGCGTCGAGCCTGAGCCACAGCAAACAGACAATAGAAAGTGGGCGATAAGTCCCGACAGCGCACCTACCGCCGAAGACGATGAAACAAACTATCTTGACCTGAACAGATGTATCGTCAATTTGCGCCCCAGCGTCCGAGTCGCCCCTCGCATACCTCAATCCTCATGATAAGATAGGTGAGCTGTCTGACAGCGCAATGGGACACCACGCCCGACAGTAGTCAATATTGCGTTGGCCGTTGAGTAATTGTACGGCTAATTATTAATAGTGCCCATAGTCACCCACAAGGTGAAACCATATATTTGACATTACGTGAAGAGGAAGAGCGGCGATCCGGAACGCGTACAGCCGATCCGCGGCGTGCGTTGCTGGTAGTTGGAACTCAGGATCGCCTGCCGGTATATGCATCATGATGAGGTAAGGAGGACGCGCTGCGCCGGGAGATGGGATGGCTGTGGGAAGCGCTACGGCCGTATCGGTGCAGATGGCGCGCACACTACCAGGTTACGCATTCCGTTTCGGTGCAGGCGTCAATGGACAACATCCACAGGCGTGCCTAGACGCCAGCAGTCGCTTGGGGCGATTCTTTTTCAGGTGGCGATAACCGCGCGCCGAAGGCTGGAGGGGATGTGCGCACGGAACTAAACGCACGAGCGGGGGATCTTGTGCTGGCCGCAAGCGTGTGCGCGTCTGGCGTGAAGGTGCAGCGCAACGCATCGACGAGTCTCGATGCGTTGTTGACTCCGGGTCGCCGGTAGAAGTAGGAGGACGTCGTGGCGGTGCTGGACAAGCCATCACCGAGCGGAGTGCGAACCATCCTCGCCTCGCACTCAATGCTAGCTCGTCCGGTATCCCCCATGTCCAGTCCGGTCAGAGCATCTGCAGAGCTTCTCAAGACACGGTCCGTGGATGAGCTGTAGCCGGTGCGTTGTGTTGACACTGGGCGTTCCTGCTTGCACACCATGCCACGAGCACTATCTGGATTCTGGATCGCGCACGTGGATGTAGAGCAGCGAAATCGCGCGGTGTCGCCGCCGCCTGGACCGCGTGCACCTGCTGTCCGACCACAGATATTGCACGGACGCTGCATACTACTTGAGCGCTTGAGCACCCACCCCGTCGAACCGCACCATGGTGGCGTGTGTGGACGTCTATATCCACGTTTACACCTGCCGCTAGTGAAACTGGGCCGAAACTACAGCATATGCGGCCGCACTGCCGCACTCTGATTATCTTGGCCGCCTTGATCTTATCACCGGCCGCGGCGTCTTGGAGGCTGGATTAGACCGGCATATCATAAAACGTAACGAAATTTCGGCTGTGCAACAGACAACGAGCTCGCTCGCGACGTCCGTTTAGAGGTGCAATTTTCCATCAATCGTCTTGTGATACAGGAAGTGCCACAAAGCAACGAAGATATGTATACCTACGACATATATATTACACTGACTGCCTCGCGTCAAGGCTGGCCTCCTGGTTTTGTTAGGGGCAGTCTTTGGAGCGTCCAGAAGGGCGTTGATTATGAGCGGAAGAATTACAGGTGGTTCGGAGGTGAAGATCCCCTCATGTTTGCGTGTTACTTCCTGTGTCATCGTGACGATTCAATGATGGATGAAGAGCCCAGCGCGCTTCCATGACTACACTCGATGTAGAATTGTACAGCCCGAATCCTATGCCAGGTGACCACTGAGCGGGCCTCACTAACTCAACATTAAATTGAAGCATACAGGTACCTTCATATTACTGGCCGTCGCTTGTCGTGTGGATTGTGGAGAAAGACAAGAAAGGCCGTGAACATGGGTGATTCAACTATGGAAATAATAGGTCAGGTACAATAAGTGACCAGCGTTTGTGTCTAATTCTAATTTTAGGCCTTGTGTGCCCGCAATCTGTCTTCATCTATCCAACGGAATCCCTGGTATTACTCTACGCGCAGAAGCAGATAACAAAATTTAGGTTTGATCTAGGCGCTTGTAAATAGCTGGCACAGAAGATGGGAAATCATTGACACCGCTTCGTTCTGTTTTTAAAAATACAGTGCGCTTATATGTAGTTCTAACATTGCAAGCAATCGTACTTTCAAACCCATCTCGACATCCCACCAAAGCACCCCCATCACTTTCAAACCATGAGTTCAGCGGGTCTTCCGTCACTTTCTGAGGAAGAAGCACTGAGTGCCGTGTTCCACTCTACACTTCTGACCATTTTGCTCTTAGGCAAGTTCATATTCTGTACGAATTCTGTATATTCTACAAAGTAAGACTCAAATTCTCTTGTAGGAATCTATACCACAGTTTATATCGGTACAATGTATTTATACTGTGAGCTCGGGAATAGATATATTCACATGTTCAGCGTTTGCCAACAAACAGTATTTGGTAATAAATCATAGTGACCAAAAAAAGTTCGCGGAGCAACATGGTCATCACCGCAATATCACTCCTGTATCTGGCCAATATGGGAAATACTGGCGTAGAGTGGTTCTTCCTGAAGACAATCTTTATAACACATGGAGAAACCAGGGACACAGCTTACGGCGCTGTATCTCAGTCAGACTTGTTAGAAACACTTCTGAATTACATCTTCACCGCTATTGTGTTCGTGGTAGCGGATGGTCTACTCGTAAGTGCATCGTCTAAAGGCTCTCGCAGATTCTGAATTTATCATAGATATGGCGATGTTATAAAGTCTGGGGGAATTCACTTCGCGTCATAATTTTGCCCTTAGTGCTGGTAGTCGCAGAGACTGGTAAGTCACGATACACCGTGCGGTAAAGTTGCTGCTATACCATGTTCCATTTTTACAGCCCTGTATCTATCTATTATCATAATTGCTTGCATCAGCAACATGGACCCATATGGCGGTCCGATTATGGAAGTATTCCGCGTAAACTCAGGACTGTGCGCAAAAGTTTACTGGTCATTTGAACACTCCCGAAATCAAATGTGACCACCCCGTAGATTATGGTAACCTGCCCGTAAGAATTGAACACCCCCCGTAAGTATTAAGTGGTCCACGTAAATACTGAAAGACTCCCCGGAAAATATAAGTATTCCCCTGAAAAGCTAAGGCGTACTTTTACCTTCCCCGCAAGATTTCCCAGCTCCCCGTAAAATATAAATCATCCCCGTAAACACTCCCGGCTTCCCCGCAAATATGAAGTCACTCCCGCGGAAAGACTAAGATATAAGGTTTACACTCAGGCCGAGGTGCCGTGCTTAGGTAAATGATCCGTCGGCACGCTACCGGCTCTCCTGGCTGACTTCAAATTCTACTTCCCACCACTCAAAGGCAGCGTCTGGAACGCGCTTTGCTCTTCACATCTCTGAGCTGCTTTTCAAGGACACAACACTTTTATAAAATCATTATATGTACGTAAATACACCATGATTTTGTGAATATGTCATGCAGCAGGACGCGCATGCAACAGTTACGCTGGCCTGTGCGCGTGTCGGTGCGTACGCGCTCTGCCGCCGTAACCAGGCGAGCTAAAAGCGCAAGTGATTGCGCTCTTCGCGCTCCCAATTTACGTGATGAGAGCGTCGGCGCACAGAGTTGGGGCGGGACGTGCATAATAGATGTATATGGATAAGTATTCGACCTTTCAACCTAGAGATTGCGCAGGCGGGTGGGCTATGGCATGCTACTCCTTCTTGCTCTGGGATAGGTACCACGGTTCGTCCGCTTCGTGGCCGCTGCACTCCCTAAGCGCTCAGCGGACCTACGTGATCGTTCGAAACGTCCGTAAGAAAGGCTATAGTTCACGTCTGCACACCCAGCCAGCGCATTACCACCGCCACCTATTGAAACGGTGTTGCTCGACAGGGACGCGGTCCCTGGAATACCGCACGCCTAGCACTAGAGTCTGGTGCGCTGATGTTTCTGCCGCACTTCAAGTTGGAATGTACAGAATTCACAAGGTGCTGCCGTCCGTTCCAGCGCGCGCCGTGGTGCGCTGATGTTTCTGCCGCACTTCAAGTTGGAATGTACAGAATTCACAAGGTGCTGCCGTCCGTTCCAGCGCGCGCATCAGCAATGTCAGGGAATGCTACAGGGGCTACCCAGTGCTATGCAGATGGGGACCCATGCTATGACACTATGGGACACTATGCGGGCACTGTACAGCACTGCATAGCTTCCCACAGTGCCATAGCATGGGTCCCAAAATCAGGCATTGCTGATGCGCGTCTCGTCGCACTCATGCGACACATGCCATGGAATCTCGAACCATTCAGAACATGTGCTGCACCGCGCCGTACCTACATGGGCTCACGGCGCTCGTTGCTAATACGCACCAGACCTGGATGGCTCCGTGACATATACTCCACGGTACGTAACGCAGTCGATTTCCTGGCGCGCTGCTGGCACTGCACAGAAGCTAAGCCGTAGAAGCCGTCACGCGTACGCTCGTCTTCCCCACGCGTGCGGGCCTGTTTACGTCCCGTTCACTGATGCACCATGTTTCAGTTACGTGTCATGACTAGGTGATTGTCGGAGTGCAGACATATATCGTAGCGTACGGCGTGGCATAGGCCGTCGCCGCAGGCACGAGCGACGACAGTCTCGTACTTCCCACGCACGCAACAGCTCTAGTCAAGTTTGTTTTAACTACCCGTTTCCATTATATGCGCCTGTACAGGATTAGAGATCATGTAAGTCTGTCCGTGGCGATACTCACAACGCGCCCCCTTAAGCGCTCTCCAGTTTCCCATCAGACACGGTGTTAGGCGCCCGTCGCATGAAGGTGCGTACCACACATACACGCTCTTAAACGTCCCACTCAGTTGACAAATCTACACTGGTCCCATTCCCATACTCTCCAGGGATAGAATAATTAGCACCACATTTCTTGTTGATAAATTTGATGCAGACGAGGGGCATGACGACTCAACAGGCGCTCCAGAAGCGAATACTGCCTTTGAGTGGTGGGAAGTAGAATTTGAAGTCAGCCAGGAGAGCCGGTAGCGTGCCGATGGATCATTTACCTAAGCACGGCACCTCGGCCTGAGTGTAAACCTTATATCTTAGTCTTTCCGCGGGAGTGACTTCATATTTGCGGGGAAGCCGGGAGTGTTTACGGGGATGATTTATATTTTACGGGGAGCTGGGAAATCTTGCGGGGAAGGTAAAAGTACGCCTTAGCTTTTCAGGGGAATACTTATATTTTCCGGGGAGTCTTTCAGTATTTACGTGGACCACTTAATACTTACGGGGGGTGTTCAATTCTTACGGGCAGGTTACCATAATCTACGGGGTGGTCACATTTGATTTCGGGAGTGTTCAAATGACCAGTAAACTTTTGCGCACAGTCCTGAGTTTACGCGGAATACTTCCATAATCGGACCGCCATAGACCCATCCATACCCACCCGGATTACCCTCGACCAACTGACCAGCGCCGCCTTCTTCATGACCTTCGGGGTAACGATGCTTACGACGGTGCTGATCGCGTACCAAATATACTCTGTCATATACCGCGACACCCGCAAGGGGCCAACAAGGACATTTAAGGATATAGCGGATGTGCTCGTTCAGTCCGCAGCGGCGTACTCGCTCGTGGCCCTGTGGAACGCAGTCATGGCGATCATCCCGCAGGGCGACACGAATGAGACGTTGTTCTTCTCCGCAGAGAACTACATGAGCGCCCTGCTCTTGATCACCGCTGTGCGTGTCCGCCCATCTATATATGCTGACTGCTGAAGCTGAAGTACGATGCGCCATGGCTTTCTGGCGGTAATATATGGCGGTCCGATAGTGGAAGTATTCCGCGTAAGTTCAAAATCACCCGCAAAAGTTTCAAGATCAATTCAGTGTTCCCTAAAATAATTGTGACATCCCCGTACATTATATTGACTTGCCCGTAAGATATAAACACTCCCCGTAAATCTAAAGTACTCCCCGTAAAAACTGAACAAGTCCCCGGAATATTTCAGCAGTCCCCTGAAAAATTTAGACACAATTTAGCCTGCCCCGTASAGTTTCCCACTTCCCCGAGATTTATTAAACACCCCCRTAAACACTCCCAACTTCCCCGGAAATATGAAGTCACTCCCCCGGAAAGACTGAGATATAAGGTTTACACTCAGGCCGAGGTGCCGTGCTTAGGTAAATGATCCGTCGGCATGCMTCCGGCTCTGCAAGCTGACTTCAAAATTTACTTCCCACCACTCTAAGGCCACGCCGGAGTGCGCCTCGGGCGTGCCTCGTTCTGCACGTTTCTGGGCTCCTTTATTTTACCTAAAAATTATCTTAAACCATACTAAATATGCTCTCGGTATATGCATGTCAGCTCATTGCTGCTCGTGCACCTAATAATCTCACAAGCACACTTCAATCCCATTTGCCCGCAGGGTGACCCTGTGGCAAAGACGCAATGCCGCCAGGTGTGGCAGCTCTGAATTACGAGTGACCCATTCCAGGCGAGATGTTTTTATGAGCACGTACGGTATCACATGGTTCACAGCGCTTATCCAATGCTTATCACTATGTACACTAAATGCTGCTGCGCATGCAACAAGCGCCGTGGACCGTGGTCACGCCGTGGTCGCGCTGCTCGCCGCGAGCGAAAGGACTCCGGCCGCTGGCGTTATTATGTGCACACTCGTCTTAAACAAGGACACTATCCTATTCATTTGTAACTCACCGATGCACCGCTTGAGATATCTGACCACGTATGTGTTGGTGCGCATGCATAGGACGCATGCGGCCCTTCTGCTGCACTGCGTTCCCCTGGCGCGCCAAAAATTTCGCTGCGGGCGCCCATTGAGTCTTGTCGCCGTTTTCGGCTCCAATATCATTAATGAGGTACGGTGCTCAAATGCAATAGCTTCGCCCGTCCCACGCTCTGCCTCACGTACACGACGCCCCCAGTGCAGTGGACATGCGCCGTCACCACAGCACGCACTCTTACATTTCCCACCAAGCCTCCGCGTCATCACCTCGCGCGCACTCACAGACGCTGTGCGTCCTCGCTCAATCCACAAGGACCCGTGCTGCGCAGAGCCCGCTGCAGAGACACGCCGTGCGCATATCCCGGGCCGCCGGACCGTTCGTTCCGACCTGCAGATGCGCCGCTTTCCCTGGCGCTGTGCAACGAGCGCCTGTGGCATCTAGCACCGGTGGACTGCAGGGTCAGCGTATAAATAAGCGCCGTTAGCCAAAAGACACTGATAGTTGTGCGCTCGGTACAAGTTCGCCCACATACGCATCAACGCACTTGTCACACTTTTAAACTTCTGTACGCCCACGCACGCGTAGTCAGAGCTATTGAGCAGTCAAACGGAGACAGAGGCCTACAGAGACCTGTTTGGTATGTATAAAACACGCATGCATGCGACTGGGGAATGAAGTCCTTCCATATGCGACAAGCTGCTTGACCATCGCGCTCATTGCTCACTTGGAGCTTGGTGATAGTAATTATCATTAGCCATATGACAGCACATGTGCGCTCACAGCCGTCCGTATGCACCTAATATCTGCAACCTTTTATTAGATTCCGTGGCTGCTATACCAGGCGCCGATGTGTCGTCACCGGGTCTCCATCAGGAGCCCGGAGCGGACGGTAATTGTGCAAAAAGAACTGAAATAGGTCTCGGCAGCAACGCGAGGCAGGAGGATCTTATAATCAGACTAGTGCGGTGCTTGTTATCTTACTGTATTTTTAAAACAGGCAACAGTACAGAGACGTGAAGAGCGCAGCGCGTTCCAGACGCTGCCTTAGAGTGGTGGGAAGTAAATTTTGAAGTCAGCTTGCAGAGCCGGATGCATGCCGACGGATCATTTACCTAAGCACGGCACCTCGGCCTGAGTGTAAACCTTATATCTCAGTCTTTCCGGGGGAGTGACTTCATATTTCCGGGGAAGTTGGGAGTGTTTAYGGGGGTGTTTAATAAATCTCGGGGAAGTGGGAAACTSTACGGGGCAGGCTAAATTGTGTCTAAATTTTTCAGGGGACTGCTGAAATATTCCGGGGACTTGTTCAGTTTTTACGGGGAGTACTTTAGATTTACGGGGAGTGTTTATATCTTACGGGCAAGTCAATATAATGTACGGGGATGTCACAATTATTTTAGGGAACACTGAATTGATCTTGAAACTTTTGCGGGTGATTTTGAACTTACGCGGAATACTTCCACTATCGGACCGCCATAGTAATAGGGCATGGCGCCGACAATCATGGTCGCCCGCGTTGCGATGCAAGCGTCCAGACAAGCTGAGGACGCACCCACAGCACATATTTCCGACTTGGAGTTCCGCGGGCAGTCGAATCCGAGCGTCAACACGTCGCAAATTTTGTCGCAAGGCATTCGTGCGCGCGCCGGTGTTAGAGACGATATATCTTCGGAGGGCCGCGACTCGGAGAAGCAAGGACCACTGGCAGTAAATGCTCCGGTGGGGGAGGAGTAAGCTCACCGGGTGCACGACCAGATAAACGACATTCTTTTATTTGATTTTTATTCAATGACTCATAGAGACCTGAAAGAAATGGCTGTCGTTTATCTGTCTTTAATGTCAAGACTTCTGATTGGCCAGCAGCCATATATCCGGCCAGATAGATCAATGGAATTTCTTTGTAGTTTATCTCAAATAAATGAGGAAAGAATTATCAAATAAAGACATCTAATTTATATTGTCCAGCACCCATTGAAGGTAGATGTTTCTGGTACGAACTATTGGTATCAAGCCCTGCCTATACTTATGCAGAAATGTCGAATGAGTTCCGATGGACGTGGAGTGGAAATAGGATTCATTTGAGGGAAAATTCCATATTGGGCTCTTTTGTTTGAGGGTTGACGTTGCGCATTGAAGTGGCCTCTTGAGTTCTCGGCCTGCAATACATCTCGTGTGCGGCGCGTCTTTTTCGACAGCGAAGGACAACAGAAGAAATAATTTCCAGGCTTGTGTCAAAGGCACCAAAAAAACGCTGGGATGGTAAGTACATTCACACGTTTGTCAACCAAAAACCTATATAATTCAGGTAGATGCAAACAGCAAACAGCAACCTCTGATATTGTACATCTAGTTTCGCGCCTCGTTAGCTGATACGCGTGCGTAATGAGCTGACCCATTCGCAAACCTCCTCAGGTGTGCAGCGTCAAGGGGGTGGAGCGGAGCGAGGTGCCCGAGCGCCCTTGCGTCACTCCTGTGTTGAGCCGCAATCGTTCTGTGCCGGGTGACCTTGCCATCGTGCCTCTGTGCACGCCTGCGCGCCGCGGACATTGCAGCGAGGTTTCCCGTAGCCAGATGATGGCTGGCTAAATCGTAATGATTTCCCGCAGCGGTGTGATGGGCCGCGGCAGCGGCTTGGTGGGCGCGGGCAGCGGCTCTAAGCCTGTCCTGTACAATGGCATTGACCTGTCTGCGTTCGTAGTGCTGAGTCGGGGGGTCTGCTGGACCTTCAAGAGACGAGTCCGGGGTGGCGTGCACGTGGACATGAGAGGCACTATGTGCGGGGGCGAGTGCGCCCGGCACCCCTTGGGCAGCAGCAGGGCCTGCGAATGCATGCTGTTTTGATCCGTGAGAGAGGGCCTGTAAAATGGATGATCAGTACACAGGGCATGCACAGAGACAGTCCGCGCTCACTGGAGGCAGGCCTTCACCAGCGTGGTCGGCGTGCGTTGTGACGCCCTCGACGGACTCGTGCAGCGGAGCACTGGAGACGGTCGCGACGAAGAGCAGGAGGGCGGTGATTGAGATGCGGGTGAACAACATGATTGCGCAGCAATGATATTTGGATTGGGTGTTTGGATTGTGTGGGTGGAAACGGGTGAGACCAGCTGCCGTTTCTCCTGCTCGGAGACACGTTTAAATACAGATGTAGTTATTCACGCTGTCGGTGTCTAGTACATCATTCCAGTATTGAGTCTGATGCAGTGGATTGAAACATTTTCATTGAGTGACTGCTCCTCTCAGCCTCCTCTGGGGGTACCAACGAATTCATGGCGCTGCAGCCTGCCAAGTATATGTCACAACTAAATTACGACGGAGAAATTGTAATAGGCTGAGACACTAACCTATCTCTAATTGTCCAAGGATATTGGAAGTTCCGACAGACGATTTCAAGTCTTTATGGACTGTAGTATTGATACATTCTAATTTTATTCTATGGTTCTATTGTGCATTACGTGAGAATAACGCTGAGGTTTAGGCTCAACTATATTCGCCATGAATGTGTAAAACGATGAGACTAAGCACCGGCAGAATCGACTCTCGTAGACTACGTAGAGCCCAATGGAAATAATTACTTCGGCTATCGTGAAATAAGCGCTCAGTCCGTCATCGCAATCACTTGGCAATCACCACACCCGACCCCGGTTATATATCGCATTGTCCGATATTGCGCGTTGCCCAGAATGTGAAGCCATATAATACACATAGTATTACACACCACGTATGATACATGAGTGCCGGGATGATGGCATTCAATACTTCCGGCAATACCATACTGATCACTGCGTATCAGAGGTATCAGCATTAATGCGACGCCGGACTCGCCCACAGGTGTACACACGCGCAAGCAACCGCTTCGGCGATTACCGTTTTGGGCGGCGAGAGCGCCAGCGGTCATGACAAACGCTCCGCGATTTTGTGGCAGGACGGCCTGGCGCGGCGTTCGCGTGACGGTGTTCGCGTTCTGCGCGTACGATCTAACTAGGTCATAGATTCAGTGACGGCGGGGAATCGTGCTTGCCAATAAGTACAGGGAAAGCATGCGCGCGGACGGCGTCGGGACATCATAAGTAGATATGTGCACTGCCAGCGGTGAATTGGCCCGCGACGGCCGATTTTGGCGTCGCAGTATAGATGATCGGTGTGCGTCCGTAACGTCGCGACAGAATGACACATGTTCAGCGCGCGGATGCGTCGCCCTGTACAGTGAGCTGATGGCGCCGGCGGGACGAACGCGCGCTGTGCCAGTGTGCGGGCCGTGCACCGCGCGTCCTTTGTGGCAGCGAAAGATAACCGAGGAAATAATTTTAGGCTTATGTTGGAGGCACCAAAAACGCTCGGTGATAGGTACATTTACACGTATGTCCACAAAAAACCTTTTAGTGCAGGTAGATACAAACAGTAGACAGCAACTTCTGATATTCGTACATCTATTCAATGTTGTAGTTTCGCACCTTTCTAGCTGCGTCACCTGCGTAATGAAACGACTCAGTGGCAATCCTTATCTGCTGACCAAGATCTTGGTCGGTATGGAGCGAAGCCGTATTGGGGTGCCCGAGTATTCTTGCATGAGCCCGGTGACGAGCTGCCATTGATGCGTGCATGACGGCCAAATGATTGAACCCCTCTACATGCACGGTCGCCCTGGTCATTGCAGCGACGTTTCCGGTCGCCAGATGATGACGAATGTTCTGAAACTGCTGGCGTGCCGCAACATGATGCGCGACAGCGGCGTTGTGGTGGGCATCGGCTGCGTGTAAATGCGCGCTCTGCGCGGCGGCGAGGAGCGTCGGGCTGCGTGCGTACTGCTGAGTCGGGGCGTCTGCTGGACCTTCAAGGGACGAGTCCGGGGTGACGTGCACGTGGACATGAGAGGCAGCGCGCGCGAGGGCGGGTGTGCCCGGCACCCCTTGGGCGGCAGCAAGGCCTGCGAATGTATGCTGTTTCGAGCCGCGAGAGAGGGCCTGGAAAATGGATGTTCAGTATGCAGGACATGCACAGAGACAGTCCGTGCTCACTGGAAGCAGGCCTTTTCTGGCGTGTTCGGCGTGCGTTGTGACGCCCTCGGCGGACTCGTGCAGCGGAGCACTGGAGACGGTCGCGACGAAGAGCAGGAGGGCGGCGAGTGAGATGCGGGTGAACAACATGATTGCGCAGCAAGGATATTTGGATTAGGTGTTTGGATTGGGCGGGGTGGAAGATGGGGTGAGACCAGCTGCCGTTTCTGCTGCTCGGAGACACGTTTAAATACAGATGTAGCTCTTCGCGTTGTCGGCGTCTAGTACATCATTTTAGGATTGAGTCTGATGCACTAGATCGAAACATTTTCATTGTATGATTTCTCCTTTGTGGGTAACAATGAACTAACGGCTCTGCTTCCTGCCAAGCACATGTCATAAATATAGTTGTGGCAGAAGAAACTTGTAATAGGCTCAGACTCGAAGACTAACCCATCTCCATTTGTTCAAGGATATTGGCAGTTCCGACAAATGTTTTCCAATGTTTATGGACTGCGGTATTGATACATTGATATTTTATTCTATTGTCTTATTGTGGATTACTTCTAATAAAGTTGAGTTCGCGGTGTAGATATATTCGCCATGGATATATATTAGAACGAAATACATAGGCGCTCAGTCTGTCATCGCAATCACCCGACCCCGTATAATTACCGCATTGACCGATGTTGCGCGTTGCCCACAACGTGAAACCACATAGTACGCATAGTATTACACACCGCTACCAGCACTGATCACTGTGTATCGGAGACATCAGCAATGCGGCGGCGAGGATCGCGGGGCCGGACGCGTCCACAGGGATACACAAGCGCAAGCAACGGCTTCGGCGATCCCCTTTGAGCGCCGACCCTCGCGACACGCTCCGCGACCTTCCGCCGACTCGGACGGCGATTCTGCGGCAGGAGAGGTGCCTGGCGCGGCCTGGCGCGGTGTTCGCGTTCTGCCTGTACGATCCGACTGATGGATTTAGTGATGACCGGATGTGCCTGCGGTGTGGGGACTCTAAGCAGCTGCCTGCGCGGGGACGGCGGCGGGGCATCATAGATATGTGTACTGCCAGCGGCCACGCGTGTGGGCCGTGACGCCGTCAGACCACCGACCGTATTTCTGTGGGTACAGAGACCGGCAAGGCCCAATGCATCAGACGGTAAAACGGGTGCTACACTGCGTACCTTTTCCCCAGCCCTAAATCTATCTGTGATCATAGTCGCTTGCGCCGGCGGCCTGCACCCTTCTAGTACGGACATCCAGACGACCCTCAACAAGCTGACCAGCGCATCCCTCTTCGTGAAATCCGGCACAACGATGCTTACGACGGTGCTGATTGCGTACCGGATGTACTCCGTCACGCGTCGCAACCCTCGTCAAGGGAAAGCACGGCCATATACGGACATTCGGAGAAGCAAGGGACCGCTGGAGGCTCCGGTGAAGGAGGACTAAGGCAGATGTTAGCGCTGCCTATATTTTACATAACTGTCAATTGAGTTCCGAGGTATGTAGCATGGAGATAGCAATTTTTTGAAGGAATGTTCCATACTGGACTCTTTTCTTTGAGGATTGACGCTGCCCATTGAAGTGGTCTCTGAAATCTCAGCTTGTAACACTTCCCGTGCGCGTCTTTTTCGACAGCGAAAGACAACGGAGGGAACAATGTCGGGCATATGCTGAAGGCACCAAAAACGCTCGATGGCAGGTACATTCACACGCAAGTCCAACAAACAACCTTTATTGTGCAAGTTGACACAAACAGTAGACAGCAACCTCTGATATTGGTGCATACATTAAATAGTGTAGCTTCGAACCGTTGTAGCCGAGTGACGGGCAGCCTGATACGACTCAACGCCAGCCCCTATATGCTCATGAAGCTGCTCAGCGGTATGGAGCGCAGCTGCATTCGGGTGCGCGAGCGACGCGGCGCGAGCCCGGTGCTCAGCTTCCTTGTGTGCGTGCTCGAGGGCCATGCTGTTGTGATGCGCGACACGCCCGCTCGCGTGGGCCAGCGCATCGACGTGGCCGGTCTGCAGATGATGGCTGACTTGCTGATAATACTGGCGCGCGGCGTCATTGTGCGCGACGGCGGCGTCGTGGTGGGCATCGGCAGCGTGTAGATGCACGGCGTTCGCGACGGCGAGGAGCGTCGGGCTGCGTGCGTGCAGCTCAGTCGGGGCGTCTGCTGGGCCTTCGAGGGACGCGTCCGGAGTGGCGTGCACGTGGACATGAGAGGCAGCGTGTGCGGGGGCGGGTGCGCGCGGCGCCCCTTGGGCAGCAGCAAGGCCTGCGGGTGCATGCTGTCTTGAGCCGTGAGAGAGGGCCTGGAATATCGGTGTTCAGTACGCAGGGCATGCACAGAGACAGTCCGCGCTCACTGGAGGCAGGCCTTTGCCGGCGTGGTCGGCGTGCGTTGCGACGCCCGCGGTGGGCTCGTGCAGCGGAGCACTGGAGACGGTCGCGACGAAGAGCAGGAGGGCGGCGAGTGAGATGCGGGTGAACAACATTATTGCGCTGCGGTGATATTTGGGTTGGGTGTTTGGATTGTGTGGGTGGAAATGGGTGAGACCAGCTGCCGTTTCTCCTGTTCGGAGACACGTTTAAATACAGATGTAGCTCTTCGCGTTGTCGGCGTCTAGTACATCATTTTAGGATTGAGTCTGATGCAGTGGATTGAAACATTTTTATTGAGTGATTTCTTCTTTGTATGCAACAATGAATTAAGGGAGCTACAGCCTGCCAAGCACATGTCATAAATATAGTTATGGCGGAAGAAATGTAATAGGCTCAGACTCGGAGACTAACCCATCTCTATTTGTTCAAGGATATTATTTCCGACAAACGTTTTCAAATCTTTATGGACTGCGGTATTGATACATTCTTATTTTATTATATTTTATTACTGTGCATTACCTCTGAATAAAGCCGAGTTTGCGGTGTAGATGCATTCGCCGTGGATATATATTAGAACAAAATACAAAGGCGCTCAGTCTGTCATCGCAAATCCCCCGACCCCGTTTAATTATCGCATTGACCGATATTGCGCGTCGCCCACAACGTGAAACCACATAGTACACTTAGTATTACACACCGCGTATGATACATCTAAATACCAGCCCGAATGAGAGCGCCGGGATGGCGGCGCTCAGTATTCCCGCCGGGAATGCCATGCGGGCACTGCGTATCGGAGAGGGGCCGGACGCGCCCACAGGGGCACACACGCGCAAGCACCGATCCCCTTTTGGGGACTGCGTATAAAGTTGCTTTTGCAAAGTTACTTTGGTCACTTTGCTTAACTTTATACGCCAAGCGCAAGGGAGGTTAACTTCGTTAACTTGTTCCCACGCTTCGACATTTTAACTTGAGTGGGCTGTAACTTTAGTGGGCCCGCGCGCAACCGAAATTGAGCCCGTCCATGCAGACTTTATTATTACAATGGGGTGCAAAGCAGGAGCTAAGCTGCATCACCACGAATTGGTGAAAGAGGGTAGCGCGAGGCCCAGCACAATTCAGAACCATGCAGTCAGTCTGTGCACGCCCGGATACTGCTGGTCATCTGAATGGCTCCCTTCCAAGAGCACGAATTTAACCGTACATTAGCGCATTGTTCCATTCCGCGAAGTCATAGTGGCCCCAATTTACGTCACACGTTGTATACTCCCAGTCTCCGGACATATGTACGTTGCATATTTACTTGCCGCCCTACACAGTATTTTAACTTGACCAGAACTTCGCTTTTACTTGGCTTGAAAAATCTAACTTTACTTCAACTTTGCTTCGACAAATTTACTTTAAATCAAGTTAACTTTGTAAGGGAAAATTTAAGACGAAAAGTAACTTTGTGAACCACCTGCGCGCATGGCGGGATTGAGCGGCGCGTGTAATTCGAGGGCGCAGCAGAGCCGACAAAGAGCGCACGCTCGACCCGGGCCGAGAAACAAGGGCGGACAAGCGAGAGCCCGTGACGAGAGAGCATCGGGTCCTACCATGCGATTCGGAGCGAACAGCAGGTGCCGCGCACAGCAGCCAGCACCGACGGCGTGGGTGCAGAAACACAATGTACACAGCACACAACGCGCCGGCCCCGTGGGATATGGTCATAAGTACAAAAGCGGGATCGAGCGACGGCCCGAGAGGGGCTTCGCGAGCGGGAGGAACGCGCGACGTGCGAGAGGGCCGGGGGGGATGTGGGCGGTGCGGCGGGCGCAGCACAGCGCGATGCCGCGGCTTGCGTGGGGTGGAACCGAGCGGCGCCGGCGGGTGTACGTGCGGGATGGGAATGATCGCGGGGGGGTGAGGGAAAGGGAGGGGG
>KN817607.1:57246-67903 GCA_000827495.1 Hypholoma sublateritium FD-334 SS-4 | reverse complement strand
GGGGGCAGGGGAGGAGCGCGGGGCGGGCGCGCGGGCTGCACGGAGGCGGTGGGCGCCTGCTGGTCGGCGCCCGCGTGTGCGCGGCGGCAGACTCCGTGTGTGCGTGCGTATGCGCACCGGACGCATCGGAGGGGATGGCGCTGCACCGCAGCGGCAGCCTGCAGGGCGTGCGCCTGGACAGAGGCACGACGCGCGGGGCGGGTGCGGGGCCCGGGCAGGACCGGGGGGGGCCGGCGGGCGCTGACGGCCTCACGTGGACAGAGAGCAGCGGGCCGCGAGGAATCCGCGCGTCCGTCGTCGGGGCCTGGCGCACGGACGCTGGCCCCCACGGCGAGCGCAGGGCAGGGCGATCGCCGTCTGCTGTGAGGCGGAACGCGCGATGGTAGCGCGGACCAGGCGACGGCGGGCGACAGTAGACGACAGTCAGATGCAGATTGGAGTCCCCATAGCAACGGAGCTCATCGACATCAGCTCGTCGCAGGCGCGCTGGCCGCCATTCCCCTTCCCCTTCATCCACCTTGTACACTTCATTCATTCCTTCTTTCTTTCACTCATTCATTCATCATGCTCTCCTCTGTTGGCAAGAAAAAGATCACGGCGCAAGGTGCGTGCCCCCCCCGCGAGCCGCGCCACGGCTGACGTCCACAGTCGCGTTCCTCGTCGTGGACATCATCGTGCTCGCGCTCGCCGCGCGCGTGAACGCCTTCAACGAGTTCTTCTGTGCGTCCCCCCACCTCGCCCCATACGTGCGCTGACCCGCCCGCAGACGCGGCGGACCTGTTCCCGCTCGCGCTCGCCATCGTCTCCCTCGTCGTCGGCGTCTCCCTGTGCGTCTGCCCCTGCCCCGCCCGCCCCGCCCCGCGCTGACCCCGCCCGCCGCAGGCTCGCGCTCGACCTCGCGCTCGCCGACGCGTACACGGCCCGCCCGCAGGCCGAGATCGCCGTGTTCGGCGTGCTGGCTGTGCTCTGGCTCGGTGCGTCCTGTGCGTCCCCCTGCGCACGCCGCTGACCCCCTCCCGTACAGCCTTCAGCGCGTTCTCCACTGCGCGCTGGGCCGGCGTGCCGCTGCAGTGCAGCGCCATCCCCTCCCGTGCGTCCCCTCCCTCCCACGCCCGCACGCGCTAACGCTAGCCCGCGCAGAGTTCGCCGACGCGCGCACGTGGTGCGCCGACCTGCAGGCGCTCAAGGCCTTCGTGTGGATCGAGTTCCTGATGTGTACGTCCCTCCCTTCCTCCCTCCGCTCCCTCCTTGCACCACCGTGTCTCCCTCCCCTCCCCTTCTCTGCCTTCCTCGTTCTCTGCCTTCCTCGTTCTCCTTCATCCCTCCCTCAGCTCCCTCCCCCTAATCACACACACCACCGTTCCTCTCTTCCTTCCCTCCCTCATCTCCTGCCCTCCCCCTCCCTCCTTCCTCCTCCCCCCTCCCCCTGTCACTAATCCCCTTAACCGCCCTCCTTCCCACATGCGTCCCCGCTGACTACTCTCCCTCCGATCAGGCCTCGGCATCGCACTCTTCACGCTGCGCTACGCCATCGCCCAGCGCGCACGCGGCAACACCCACATCTTCGCCGGCCCCCTCTCGCGCTACGTCCCCCGCGCCCCGCCCGCCGCGGGCACCTTTGGCTACCGCGGCAGCGAGTTCCTCCAGTTCGAGAAGCCCTTCTAGGCCCTCCCTTTCCTGCAGACTCGGAGGAGCGTCATGGGGTTCTGTTACTTATTCTATTTATGCTTCGCGGGACGTCGCTGGTCGGCCCTCGTCTGTTCTTATACCTTGTACTTCTTCGTTGTTTGTATGCGCCCCCGTGTCTGTCGCGATGCATGCGCTGCGCGTAACGCCCGACATGCATCGCACACTCCTAACACGCGGCGCGCCCCCGCCCGTGATCTCGTCTTTCTGGCGTCGCAGATCGACCGCGATCCCTATTCGCACTCCGGACATCAGACACCACCAGCGTGTCTGACCTCAGACTCCGGCCACTTGGCCCTCCCACCCCCGTCACTCCCTCCACCACCTCAGGCACCCGGCGCGCGTCGTACTGGCCAGCGCAGCATCATGTGCTCACGGCGGCCGAGGCCTATCGAATTGGGCGCGAATGGGCGATGCGCTCCTCGTCGGCCCCTTGGCCTGAGTACGTGTTGTGTGACTGCGAATTGCGCCCGTCCTTCGATCCTGCTACGCACGCACCGGCGCGCGCTGCGCGCGCCTGTGTCGCGCCCAGCAGCTGCGCGGCGCACGCCTGGTGTCGGTATGCGCCGCGTGTCCCGCGCCGTCCGCATTTCACGCAGACTGCGTCCGTGCAACACGGACACACCCGGCGCGTATCTTCCACGGCGTGAGTACTTGCAGTCCCCTGCGCCGATGAGTCTATGACGACTGCGTCCCGCGGGCGGGCCGCAGCGCGTGGCGGGGCGCTGTATGCTCTAAGCACTAGTGGCACTGCGTGCGCACCCCGTCCGGCGGAGACGGCGCGGCCAAATACACGGCGCGCGAACTGTGAACACGCCGGCGCACATATGGGCAGCGGACCAGCGGCTTGTGCGCCGTGTGTCTCCCTGGGGACGCCCGCACGCAGCGCAAGTGCGCGCCCCACTCAGGACTCAGCGCACTGTACCGGGCGGC
This sequence comes from Hypholoma sublateritium FD-334 SS-4, assembly GCA_000827495.1. Classification (NCBI taxonomy): domain Eukaryota; kingdom Fungi; phylum Basidiomycota; class Agaricomycetes; order Agaricales; family Strophariaceae; genus Hypholoma; species Hypholoma sublateritium. Next base: position 65,284 of record KN817607.1, on the reverse strand, counting down.
GCGCCCGCGGGCCGAGTCTGCGTCATTCTGCGGCGACGAGTAGCTACGTACTTATCGTTAAACGCGACGCCAAAATCCGCCGTCGGCCGCGGGCGGTGCACATAGCTGTGATTCGCAGCGCGGTGCGGGCAGGCTGCTGCGTCGATTCTTTGCATCCGTAGTAGGCACGTCTGTGCATCGACATCCGTCGTCCGAGTCACTGAATCGCTGAGCTGGTCGGACCGTATGGGAGACCTGCCGTCGTGCTGCAGAACCGCAGAGCGTGTGTGCTGACGGCCGGCGCGCTCGCCGCCCAAAAGGGGATCGGTGGCTTGCGCGTGTGTACCGCTGTGGACGCGTCAGGCCCTGCAGCATTGCCGCTACTACTTCTCTCTGATACGCGGAGCCCAGCCGCTGGAGATATTGAATGCCGTCATCCCGGCGCTGCTCTTCGGGCTGGTATTTAAATGTATGATACTATGTGGTTCCACGTTGCGGGCAGCGCGCAATGTCCTATCACCGCCAGGAGGCCACGGCGCATCGCACTTCAGCTTCAGCAGTTAGCATATAGAGATGGGCGGACACGCACGGCGGTGATGAAGAGCGGGGCGCCCCCGTCGTTCTCTGCGGAGATCACCGTCTCATTCGTGTCGCCCTGCGGGATAATCGCCGTGGCCGCGTTCCACAGGCCCACGAGCGAGTGCGCAACGCGGACTGAACGCGTACATCCGCGATATCCTTTAATGTCCTTGTTGGTACCTTGCGGGTGTCGCGGTATATGACAGAGTATATTCGGTACGCGATCAACACTGTCGTGAGCATCGTTACCCCGAAGGTCATGAAGAAGGTGGCGCTGGTCAGTTGGTTGAGGGTAACCCGGGTGGGCACAGATGGGTCCTTGTTGTTTTTGTATTTTAAATAATTCCGGTTGCCTGTTTACTTACTCCTTCTCTCCATTTCGTTCTATGTACATGTAAAAATTTAGTTATAAATTGAAGTACACGATGTGGGTATAAATGTCTCTGTAGATGTGAATAGAAATTGTCAATTCGTTCTACCTGTCGTTTCTCGCCTCGTGTTTGAACCGCGCTCTCATCCTTGTCTCTATATCGCACTCCGAGTGGTTCCAAGCTAACGCCGTAGCTCACACTTTGGAAATCATCGAACCGCCGTTGGTTAGAAGCTGTGCGAAACAGGCTCAGCCTCGCCCCCATCTGCACCGTCGTCGAGCCTCCGCGTGCTCACATTTTCTTTGGTTTTTGCTCGTCGCAGTTCTCCGCACGTAGGAAGCTCACGCGCGTATCACCACGCCCTGGTACTTGGTGGGGATGTAGAGGCTTGGCGAATAACCATGGTGGGAAAGGTAATTGCGTAGAATATATGATAAACTTTAAATGGCATAATTTGTTCTTTTACGCCAAATTCGAGCAGGTGCTGTTAACTACTACAAATATTATGCATAATTCTGCAAAAGCTATGAATATTTGGGGCTGTGGAAAGGCGGCTGCGAGAAAAGGCATAATTGTCGATAATTATTGTAACCGCCCTGCCCTGCCTTGTCCCACCCGCGACCCTACTTAAAAGCGCCACGCGCCTCTTGCGGGCCTCCACTACCACGCTGCGTGCGGCAATCGTGCCGGTCCTCCAACCGCCACACTCGATGGGCGCGCGGATTCTTCAGTGCCCGCTGCTTACCGTCTACGTGACGCCGTAAACGACCGCTGCCCTCCTGTCCCTTGCCTTGTTCTCCCGCCCGCCTCCACGTCAAGCTCCGGACTGTGCGCACCCACTCCCGCCTCAACGCGTGCGCGCCCCACGCCGCCGGGTGAAGATCCGGCAGACATATCAAGGGTACCTGCCTGCTCCAAGCTGGACGCGGGCTTGCGCCCGCAATGCGCGAGGCCCGCCTCGGCCTTGTAGCGCGCACTGTCGAGGCGCGGCTACAGCCCAGCGAACGTGCGCTGGAGCGACGCCAGCGCGCGGGACGGCGTCGCCACCGCCGGGGAGGTGAACGAGGGCGCTGGCGGCTGCGTCGTCGCGTTGTATTCTGGTAAGCACGAGATTTCGAGTGTGACGCCAGAACTTTAGTCTATGTGACGGCAACCGTGGCTGACGGAAACTCCTCTTGCCGTCAACCACGCCAAGGCCCGAGGGGGAAATTTGCTCAGTCGACTTTCCTCTCCGTGGATTCGCGCTCGAGCACATTTAAAGGCAATTTTATCGTTCTTTTCACCTTCTTCCAAATCCCTTCAAAACTTTCAGGATCTTCCATCGGATAAGTATAGCTTTCTCCAATGATCTCCGCACTGGAAAAACTTCACCTGTGTCATTGGGCGATGGCGAGGGCATCACTGTGCTAGGAGGTGGGAGGAACGATGTTCTGCGCACAATCAATGGTCGGCGACGGCAGGGACGCGCGTCGGTGAGTACCACTACCTAGTACCCGGCGCACCGGCCACGACCTCGCGCTGCGTCGACAGTCGGCGGGAGCCTCTGCGATATGCTGCGCTGGATCTCCACCCACGCGGCGTGGCTCCACTGCATTGCTCCTCGGCCCTCTTGGGTCCTTGACCGTCGTCCATGTTCCTCAGCCGCGTCCTCGTACCTCATCGCCCACGCGCGTCATCCTCGGCCCTCGTCGCGGCTCCTTGCCCATGCATTGTCTTTATCTCTTTTTTCGTCGTCCACGCGCGTCGTCCGTGCCCCTTTCACTCCTTGTTGCCCACGCGCGATGACGTCGTCGCCCCCCTCGTCCCTCGTTGCCCACGCGCATCGACCTCACTCTGCGTTGTGGCTCGCTTCCCACGTGCATTGGCTTTATCCGCGCTCCTCGTCCCTCACTGACATCGCCTACGCGCACTGTCCTCATTCTCGCTCCTCGCCGCTGGTATTTTGTCGCCCACGCGCGTCGTCCTCGCTCCTTGTTGTGACTCACTGCCCGCGTGCATTGTCTTTATCCTCGCTCCTCGTCGTTCATCGGCATCGCCTACGCGCACTGTCCGCATTCTTGCTCCTTGGCCGTCGTCTCTCGCAGCCCGTGCGCTTCGCTTTTTCTCCCTGGCCCTTGTCACGATTTGTTGCCCACGCGCGTCGTTCTTCTCCTTTTTGCCCCGCTCCTTGCAGCCCATGAGCGCCGTCTTTGCTCCGCGCTCATCGTGCTCGTCACTCACACGTGTCGTCCTTACCTTTTCTCTGCACTGCGTCTCTTGCAGCTGCTGAGTTGCATTGCACCTCTCCCTCGCGCCGTCCTCGCTCCGTGTCCTTGACTCCTCGTCCCCTGTCCGCATCTTGCACTTCACTTAGTGCGTCCCTCGTCCTCGTTCTTGATTATCTTCCTCGCGCCTCGTCATAGTCCGATCCTTGCTCCTCGTCCTCGTCTTTGCACTGTGTAATGTGTCCTTGGGCTACGCTGGCTGAATCTCTGTCCGCGTACAGCTGTTGCATCTGGATTTCTGCATGCCCTCAAAAATACACATATTCTATGACGTTCATGGTGTCTGTTCATGAGCATACGGAAGTAACACGCAAGTCCAATTTGTGCGTTTGCGTCGGCGAAGCTCCTGCCCTTTTGGGGAGCGCACTCGTTGGGACTTCAGACAGGCCCGGCGTGGTGGTTTCGAGTTTCCCTGCCCCAAATCTCGCCATCAACTGATGAAGAATTATCTTTTCCCTACAATGATAGCCATAGATCCTGGGTTGGTGACCCCGTCGCGCTCAGCGACGCGAGGCCCTGCGGCGGCCCACCCGCGTGCGTGGTGTACGCCTTCACGCCGGACCCGAAGGCCTGAACGTTCTCTGGGCGCCCGCCGCACGCGTTGTTGATCACGCGCGCGGGTCCGGGCGGCGAGCCGCCGTCGTCGGCCCGGTGTTCGCCGCACACGTGTGCATGCCCGAATTTTGGCTGTTCAGCTTGACCGGCTACATAGTACACAGCGCGCAGATCGATTCTCAAGCACTCATTCGCGGACATGTCTTGAGAATTTCTGCGCACAAGGTGGTCGCGTCGAACGAAGAACTGATCTGCAGTGTGCACCCACGTCCGCGGACCACGTGTGCCAGTGATGGCAGATGCAGCCTCGCTACAGCCTTGCTGCAGCTTTCGTAAAATCACATCAGAATAACGGTTAGCGCAAGACAATCCGTTTCTCTTCGTTTGTTTGTTGTGCGCAATGGGTATACAGAGACCCCCGCAAGACCTTGAGCCACCGCCTGCTACCGCTCCCAGAAGCTCTGCCGCCGCTGAATCTCCCCCAGTGTGTAGTTTCTCTTCTCCCCCAGTCGACAATTCCACTGACAATTCTCAGTCTGCAGATCCACCGATTGTCCTTCAGTTACCTGCAGACTCGGAACCGCTGCTCCATCGGTCTGCGGGGCCACTAAATCTCCCTAGATCTGCAGTTGAATGCACTTGTCGGACTTCGAGAGAGGGAAGAAATCTTGTCCTCTGCATTGATGGAACAGCAAACCAATTCAGCAGAATGGTGAGCTCACAGCATTTCTCCGATATTTACGCTTTATATGACAAATCGATGTTGCTCTACAGAACTCTAACATTGTGGAGCTTTATAGTCTCCTGGAAAAAACCCCAACGCAGTTAACCTACTACAATAGTGGCATTGGGACACATGTCAAACACTCGACCGGCTGGCGGTCGTGGATGTCCCCTGCTGCCCAGAAACAAGCACTCGCTCACGCGATAGATATGGCAGTTGCCTCGTAAGTGTATATCCGTTAAGCAAATATTATAAGCTAACTCCGAGTTACGTCTTTCACCAGGAATTTTGAGGTCAAGGTCCTGGCCGCCTACCAATGGCTTGTAGAGAATTATCAGGATGGGGACCGTATCTTTCTATTCGGTGAGCATCGTATGCGTATGTATAGCGCCAGCATCTCATCATCACATCGCAGGTTTCTCAAGAGGCGCATACCAAGTTCGTGTAATTGCCGGGATGCTTCACCTCGTACGATTATGTCCGTCAGGTTGCCTCTCAATATTAATTACTGCATGATTAGGTTGGTCTCCTTCACAAAGGGAATAACGAGCAGATTAAATTGTAAATCCTCTTGATGTCCGCATTTCTCCGTTTCATTGATCAGCATTCCCGTAGCGCATACGAGCTCTACAGAAACAGCATCTCTGACGACACACGTAATATTGATCCACAGCGTGCAGAGAAACCCCTGTGCGATCATTTCAAGAGGACCCTTTCGCGACCAAACGTCAGAGCACACTTTGTTGGTGCATGGTAATGATCGCGTTTTTCTAGGCATGTAATGAATACTAGTGCCGACGTAATTTTAGGGATACAGTGTCATCGGTCGGCTTTCTCAGGGAACGAATGCTCCCTGAGACAATCACAGGCATGAAGCATGTATGCGCATTCCGCCATGCTCTAGCACTCGACGAGAAGCGAGTCAAGTTTCTCCCAGAATTTGCGAACGGCGGCGGGAGTCCCAGTGGTGGACACATTAAAGAGGTTTGGTTCTCAGGCAGTCATTCAGATATGTGCGTTCTTATCTCTCACTGACGGCCGTTCGAAATGCCAATACAATGCCGATAAACAGCGGGGGTGGAAATATTGACAACCCGGCTGTCAATCGATTTGGACCATCTCTGCGTTGGATGTCATATGAGGCAATTCTCTGTGGTCTTCGAATGGTCCCTCATGTAGGAGAATGGAAACCAATTCCTCTCACGGACTCGATGACTTGGGTTTGGCGAGTCCTTGAATACATACCCTATTTTGTACCTAGGCTATCGTATAAAAGCCAGGACGATATTGAGAGGTGGTAGGTCTAGTTTCCGCCTCCCTTATGTCATCATGACTAATTCAGCACATTGATTCAGGCACCCTCACTGTGCCCGCCCTCGAAGAATACTTGAGAACCAATTGATTCATCAATCTGTGTTCAAAGAAATGCAGCCTAGCGGAGATGGGCGGCAGGGATATCAACCAAGCCCTCAACCTCCAATGCCCTATCATGCTTGGAACGAGATACAGCACGACTCGGGTATAATCGAGAAGGACCCATACATGGCCGTTGGAGATATCTTATCTCATATAGGCAATACCACTGATTCACACGTTCTTCAAACAGCGGTCTCAAGCGGCAAGTTGTTTCAATTCTTTCGACTTGATATATTATTGATATTCCGTAGAGTATTTACACGTTCTCCGAACAGCTTTGTCAAGTGGCGGCAAGTGATTTTCGTTTTTTCAACCTAATTTACCATAGTAATGAATTCCTCGCAATTCAGAAGTTGGACGTCTTGCCATCCTCTCCAACCCAGAGGCTCAAGACAACCTCATCAGGGCTGCGTTGAAAGAGTGTCAACTGGCAGCCGAAGGGCCAGATCCCCAAGAGACGGTCTTCGAAGTTCTGATGGAGACATTGTCCATCTTCGAGACAGCTCCCAACGATCATGAAAAGGCTGAAGTTCACGTTGCCGGATTATTAACAGTTCTTGAAGCTTTTCTGAAATTGGATCCCCCTTTAAACTCGATTCCCTCCACGAGGTATACAAGGCTTAAAGACACTATAATGTGAGAAATTTCGCATAATAGCTGAATCACAGGTCATGCATTTAATTTGAAAAGTCGGTCATTTTACGTCTCTAGTATTGGTATCAGGAAGCAAGAAAAAAAAGAACGTACTTTGGAACAACAGTAAGCCATTCGCCAAAAACACTTTTGAAATACTTATTCAATGTCCCTTGTAGATCTATCCCATCCTCCAATCTGCAGCGTAAATCAAGACAGCTATTTGCACTCATAGTCGGTATTGACACATACAAGTTCCGTTATCAGGCCAGCGGATCTGGGAATTTCTTTCCCAATCTCTGCGCACCAGTTATTGATGCGCATGCTGTCACCAACTTTCTCGTAAAGGATATTGGCATCGCGGCAAATAATATCAAAACCCTCTTCGACGAAGAAGCTACACACGATAACATTGTGAAAGAGCTCACCTCTTTCGTGGACGACCCAAGAATCAAGAGAGGAGATTCCATCCTTTTCTACTTTGCTGGACATTGTCTTCAAAATAAATCAGTGGATCTCCTGACTCCTATTCTCCTTCCATATGACACGCACTTCCCACATGCTAACGAATCGAACACTGGCACGGCTACAATTTCTTATGGATGTCTTACCGATATCATTCAACAGCTATATATTGCCTATGGGGCGAATATTGTAGGTCACATCCTGATTTTCTCCCTGCATACTGAGGCATCATTACCTGACACGGATGGTATTTCACAGACAATAATAATGGATTGTAATAATCCATTCCCTTCCAAGTCTGATTTAGCTGTCCTCCGAAACCATGCATCGTCCAGTTCCCCTCAGGACCGTGACCATACTTCATCTACCCACCTGGACCGCGCTTCACCTTCCCCCCCGAATCTTGATTTGGCTCCTACTAGTAATCAGACGCCATATTCTGATCGTCTCAACAAGATGATGACCGAGAATTCTTTCCCCTTGAGCAATAGGAGTGATCCATTTTTTGAGGATGTCGCAGAACACTTATCCAGACTTGACGCAGGGCTTCACTGGAAGAAGTTGAATAACGATAGGGGCAGTGCTCAACCAACCGGGCCAAACGGTGTCTTTAGACCTTCCGTTGACATTGCCTCCCATGACTTGAGGTCTTTTGGACCCCCCGATACTCATATGGTGCTTATGGCCTGTGATAGTAATGAGCTCTGCCGGGAAACCCAAAAGGGTGGCTTCTTCACCACTGCGCTACTGAAGGTACTGAAGGCCAACAAAAATCTCACATACGCACAAATTATGGATCGAATGGACGATATCCCGCAGTAAGGCTTCAAACTGGTCATAATTTTGTCACGCATTGACAGCAGTGACTCATCGATATAGCCAAACCCCTCAATTAGAAGGTTATCACAGAGATCGACGTATATTTGACTTCGAAGATCTACCTGCTCCAAGCGTTGACAGGTAACACAGTGATGACTCGTGAGTTTGGCTATCAGTCGTTATTGCTCAAATTTAATTCTTCCTTTGCGCGTTGAAGTTCCTTTAGGCAACAT